>OLKM01002509.1:9902-12402 GCA_900291075.1 Melanogrammus aeglefinus
TCTCTTCTTCTCTCTAACTCTCTTGATTCTCTCTCTCTCTCTCTCTCTCTCTCTCTCTCTCTCTCTCTCTCTCTCTCTCTCTCTCTCTCTCTCTCTCTCTCTCTCTCTCTCTCTCTCTCTACCCCTGTCTCTCTCTCTCTGGTTTCTTCTTTTCATCACTCAGGTCAAATGCCTCGGTTGAGGAAGTGCAAGGATCAACTCTGACCCTTGTAAACTTTCTCCTAGTGCTCTCTCTCTCTCTCTCTCTCTCTCTCTCTCTCTCTCTCTCTCTCTCTCTCTCTCTCTCTCTCTCTCTCTCTCTCTCCTCTCTCTCTCTCTCTCTCTCTCTCTCTCTCTCTCTCTCTCTCTCTCTCTCTCTCTTTATTTTTCCTCTCTTGTCTCGCCTGGTTCTCGTTCTCTCGCCCACCCTCTGCTCAGAGTGGGAGGCTACGGCCCAGGTTAGAGGTTACAGCATAACATCCTTCCAATGTCTTCCTGTTGTCTTCTCTCATTTCCGTCTCCCCAAATCCTCCTTTCCTCCTGTCTCTCTACTGTGCTTTGATTACGGTGATAAAGCACGGGGACGCGCACGCATGCACACACGCACACACGCACACACACACACACACACACACACATACAAGCACACATAACCCAACGACAACCCGGTTACACGCCGTTCCCAAGGAAAAGAAACGGACTGAGACCCATTGATGACCCTGAGGGTCACATGGTTGGCAATTCCAATTGGCCAGTTTTTAAGTTCTAAGAACGGCTTTCCAAATTCTTGGGTCTCTGAGGATTAAGCACAAATAAACACGCACACACGCACACACACACACACACACACACACACACACATACAAGCACACATAACCCAACGACAACCCGGTTACACGCCGTTCCCAAGAAAAAGAAACGGACTGAGACCCATTGATGACCCTGAGGTCACATGCTTGCAATTCCATTGGCAGTTTTAAGTTCTAAGACGCTTCCAAATTCTTGGGTCTCTGAGATTAAGCTCATTAAACACATGACAAGGCCAGCCAGCGCATAAAATTGACTGACAGATCCCATGGTCATTAGGAAGAGTTTGCTATTGTAATGAAGAAGTGACTGAATTATAGCCTATGGTTACGTATTATTATGTATTGTCATTAGTCTTATTAGGCCCATTGGTGTAGCAGGCTAACTTTCCAGTCAGGACATTGTATTGATGGAATTCTGTAAAATATGTAAAATATGTCCTAATCTTTGGAGTGAATACAAGAACCCCGTGTTTATTTTCAACCAGATTAAAAAATAAACGTTAATACCCCAATGATGTGGTTTTTTTTTCACCTTTTTTTGTTTGCAGAGATGATCATTCCCCATTGAGTTATTCAGCAGACGCGTTCATCCACAGCTAGAAACAGTGAAATGTACGTCACATGTCAGGAAGGGTCAGGGAAACGTTGAAGTAGTCTGCAGGATGCTGGGCATCGAACACAGAACCTGCCCTTAACCCAGCAGACTAACCGGTGCTCTGACCCAGTCAGAATCGCTTATTATCATTTATGTAATACATAGTAAGTAAGTAAGTTAAATGTATTTATGAGGCACATTTAGATATAGTTTCCACTGGCCAAAGTGCCGTACATGGTGCAAAAAGGCATATAAATGAACCTTTATATACCTACAGTATGTGCACACATTAAAGTTGATTTAAAAAAGCACAGTACATGAAAACATAAAAGTACCAAGATGTCATAAAAAGGGGAAGAAAGGCCAGGAGAAGAGGTGTGTTTTGAGCCTAGATTTAAAACTGCTGACGGAAGGAGGGTCTCTGACGGAAGGAGGGTCTCTGACGGAAGGAGGGTCTCTGACGGAAGGAGGGTCTCTGACGGAAGGAGGGTCTCTGACGGGAGGAGGGTCTCTGACGGAAGGAGGGTCTCTGACGGGAGGCGGCAGTTCAAGACGTCCTCACATGACCAAGATGCCACGACAAACGCTGTCCACATGGAGGACCCGCCACCTCCTTGGAACCCCGTCAGCGCCACGCGTTCCACCGGTCCCCAAAGAGTGTCTGCCATCCGTCCATCGCGCACACCGAACACACACTCTCTGAGGGTCTGCCTGTGAGTGGTGCACCCTCATACTCGCCTCACTGTTTCCTCATTCAGCAGATGCATGATTCCCCCGCCTGTTAACGAGGCTGGCGTCCCACCACCTTTGGGCTGGTATCATGACCGCCATCATGACCCTTTACCTCTCTCTCCCAGAAGGGTCCGTCGGGCAGTTGACCCACCTGGTTTCGGAATTGACATACCTAAGCTGTGTGTGTTGTTGACGAAGCTGTGCGTAGCCGTGGAGACCGTTCCCTGGCGACAGGCAGACAGGCAGGGGAGGGGGGGGGGGGGGGGGGGGGGTCCGACAGATAAACACAGCCATCTGCTCCGAGACGGAGAAGTGACGTGTTGTCTCAGTTCTACAGTGTTGTGTGTTTTGTGGTTTAAAAAGTACTAGATGTTGGTGTTAGCAC
>OLKM01002509.1:24902-30789 GCA_900291075.1 Melanogrammus aeglefinus
ATATTATCATGTATATAAAGAAGCAGTATATATTATCCTTTAAATACAGGACCAGTATATATGATAGTGTGTATAAAGAACCAGTATATATTATCCTTTAAAGTCAGGACCAGTACATGTTCTCCTTTAAATCAGGACCAGTACATATTATCCTTTAAATAGAGAAACAGTAAATATTATCCTGTATATAAAGAACCAGTATATATTATCCCTTATATAAAGTACCATTATCCTTTAAATACAGTAACACTGGAGTTACTGGTGTTACTGGACCATTATATATTATCCTCTAAAAGGAGGACCAGTATACATTACCAATACATACAGTACAGACCAGTTTGTGTTATCCTCTACTACAGAGAGGACCAGTACATGCTAACCAATCTATAAAGTACCTGACAAGTATGTATTATCCTCTGCATAGAGAACCAGTATACATTAACCAATCTATACACTACAGGACCAGTACTCTACTACACAGACAACCAGTACCTACGATCCGCTATCAACAAGACAGGACCGGTTTATACGTGACTTCGGCGCTTCACACAGGATCAGTCAGAGCTGGCAGAACATAAAAAGAAGAAATATGAAAGTCACCAAGACTTCTCTCTTAAAGGGAGGAAGTATGTCGAGGCGAGAAGCCTGGGGTACATGGGAGCTATTTTTACAGCCCATTCCTCAACTCCCGCCCTCACCTGAGTGACAGGTGAGTGAGGGCCCTCTCCCGGGGGAAGGCAGATGGGGTGAGTCAGAGCACAGCAAGGCCGGGTCAGCAGGCACGGCCCCCCCCCGGGGATGATCAGCGCCGAAGCCTCCCCTTCATTCAGCAGCAGCTCCACTCGTTTCAAAGTCGCGTTTCTAAGTTGACACAGACGTCGCCGTTGTCCTTTTATCACCGGAGGATTGACACTGCCCCGGTGATAACGATCTCGATCATGGGGAGACTGCACCTGTTAGGGTGGGCTTCAGGATAAAACACACCGTGCCCTACCATTTAAAAGTTTTTTTCAAACTTTTATTCAGCCGTTTTCAGCTGGGGGGTTTTCTAATCATCAATTAGCTTTAACACGATTAGCTAAACAATGTACCGCTAGATCACAGGAGTGATGGTCGCTAGAAGTGGGCCTCTGTACACCTCTGTACAATCTGCCGTTTCCAGCTATAATAGTCATTTACCACATTAACAATGTCTGTATTTCAGATTAATCTAATGTTATCTTCGCTGTAAAAAACAAGGACATTTCTAAGTGTCCCCGAACTTTTGAATGGTAGTGTAATCACGGACACGTCCTGAATGGGTAGATCCGGACACGGCTTGTAATTCTTTGATTTGCATTTGCGTAAACGCAGAGATAACTCGACAAACTTACAATGTCTTTGACACTCACCTCTGCCTGTCTCTTGCCTCTCGCCCTTACCCATGATCCTTTGCAGCTCCTCAATGCCCAGACTGGTTGCTATTGGGGGTTTTATCAGTCCCCCCTTGGTCATAAACGACCCACCTCCCCCCCGGACCAAACCAACAAAACCAAGTCCTAAACATCTTCCACTCGCATGGAATTAACTTCCCCCACAGGGTGGACCATTCCTTGTGTCGCTCAATAGATCGAGGATGCCATCGAAAGCAATAAAAACACAACACTCTTGTCGCTGGCCCACTGTGGTATGCCTGGCATCGGGCCCTGTGTGTATTGTTTGTTTAGTGGACATAGAAACAGAAAATGCTGGGACAACTGCGCGCGGGACACGTCGCATGCATCACACTCAATGAGCCGCTCTGTTCCGGTGGCAACGTGGACCGCCAGTTGGCAGAGGTGCTCCCTCTGGCTGAAGGCTACCAGCTCCTGAGACGCCCGTTCTGGTGCAGCTCAGTCGGTGAGGCATGGCAGGGATCCCTCCAGGGGATTCTGGGTTTCTGCTCAGCTCAGTAGCTCAGTCAGTGGGATGACGTGCCTACGCTGCCATGGTGTGAGTGTGGAATCCTCTGGTGTTTACCCACAGCGCTAAAAAAGACCATGAATGGATATCAACCCAGCGCCGGCCGCCTCAGCGACCGACTGTCGACGATTTATCACGATTCCTACCCCTTCTGCACCATCGAAAAGAAACGCTGCCTGGCTCTGTACACGCCGTCCCTCCGTGCTCCTGAAGCGCTCGCTGCTCCACGCGCGAGCGCAGGCTAGGCAGCCTAGCGGCGAGCTAGCTGGCTGGCTAGCTGGATGGCTAGCTGGATGGCTAGCTGGCTGGGTTGCCGTCTGGCTAGCCGTGTGTCATAAAACAGCGACAATATAGCAGCTCCTAATTGTTGAGTTTAACGCCTGGCGATTACAGGAGCTCATAAACCTTCCCTGTCGCCTCTAAAAGCCCCCCCACCCCTCCCTTTACCCCTCACCCCCCCTCCCCCACCCCTGTTCCGCACCCAGACCACACAAGGCGCCCGTGGCAATCAACAGCCTGCTATTCTGACTGTTCCTCACTTTACAGCCTGTGAGGGAGGAGAAGTCTACGTTCATTTAGCTAACGGAGACCAATAAACAGCCAGACTCCGATTAATTGACCGTTTACGGGTCAGGCGTTGACAATTCCGTGCTGTGGTCTGAGTAAACTCCCAGCATGCTCTGGTCTGACGGTGTGTGTGGGGATGGGGGTGGGGGGGGGCGTATATGGTGGGGTCTTGAGTGTTGATTTGCTAACTGATTTAGTGGCGGGGTTGGGGATTGGGGGGGGGGGGGGGGGGTTGGTCTGTGACAGAGCAATAGGATTTTGTTGTCTGAATGCAACTTTCAAGGATATAAAGCTATGCGATATGCAGCCTATGGTGGTTCTCCTATCCAGGCACGGCCTGTATCGCGGTGACTACCAGAGACCAGACATAACTGAATATCCATGTGTGGATATCTTTTAATCCATCAAATGAACGATTGAACTTGACTTGATTCAAAATTAAACTTCAAATACACTTGAACAGATGTGAAAAATAAAATAAAACGTGTAAGCTGTAATATAACACAGAACCCGAGGAAAAATATCTATTGACCCAAAAACACAGAAGAATTGTATTTAGGCTAGTTTGTCATTGTGCAAAGATCTTGAGGTGATATCGTGATAATAGGGTAAACAATATGGAATGGGATTATCCTCCAAACCACTGCGTAGCATTACATCTGAAAGACATCACAAATGACTCAGTGTGTGTGTGTGTGTGTGTGTGTGTGTGTGTGTGTGTGTGTGTGTGTGTGTGTGTGTGTGTGTGTGTGTGTGTGTGTGTGCGTGCGTGCGTGCGTGCGTGCGTGCGTGTGTGTGTGTGTGTGTGCGTGTGTGTGTGTGTGTTTGTGGTTGTTTGTGTATGTGTGTGTGTGCGTGTTTGTGTGTGCGTGTTTGTGTGTGTGTTTTTACGCGTTCCACTCTTATGAAAGTACCCTGTATTTTTCAACATGGGTGTCCGTGCTTACAGCACGAGAGACTTTGGGTCCGTCTGAACTCAGAGAGAAATGTCCCGAGATGATTTCTCTGGAGTTGAATGGGAAGGTCTCCCTCTCTGTCAGCTGAGAGCTGTATTGTGTTGCAGCCCGTTCCCTGTTATTCATTTCAGAGCGCGGTCTCAGGGTAATTGTGTGGACTTTATGGCTGTTGTGGAAAACGCCGCAAATAACGTCTCTCGATTGAAGTCTCTCCCTCAAATTAAAAAGCAACAAAGAACAACAACAAACAATGAGAACACACTTGAACACAGGTCTGTATTTGCAGACAGCTTTTTAATTAGCGTTCGGCGTTTGGCAAAAAGCAACCCGTCAGTGCGTGCGTCGAAATATTCGAAACATTTTACTCTGGAACTCTTCCTGGGTGCAGAGGATGGGTCCTCGTCCACCACTGCCGCTGATGATGAATATATTCGGACCGAAACACTGGTGTGTGCGGTGGTTCCAGCGAGGGGTGGTGGGTGGGGGGGTTCTTTGTGAGAAAGGCTCCTTAAAGCGGAGGGGGGGACCAGAAGAGATGCCTTCTCATTAAGTCTGCGGCCGCTGGGTCTTTTTGTTGTGCTAATCAGCCACAGATGTCCACACCCGGACTCCGTAAAATCATCCGAGCAGGCCTGACAGCCGATGGCCCCCTGGGACGCCGGGGGTCCGGGGCCCGCCGCGCCTCGGGGAGCAAGGGGGGGTGTGATTGTCCGGGGACGTGGAGCCGACCCAGATATGTACATGCGTGAAAATGGGCCCAAGCTTGAGCTGTCACCGTGGAAACGGAGATGCTTATGATGGCTGTGTAGAGGAAGGCAGGGGTGCTCCTTCTTGGCGATGGAAGAGAGGGAACAATGCACGCCAGCTCCTGGGTTTTTTAGGGACGTTTTACGAGTCGCGGGTTCTTCTCAGCGACGTGACCCGCTACTGTCCGTGTGAACAAAAGCCCTGCCCCATCCCAACTGTCTCTGCGGCCGGCAGAGGGCTGTTCTGCGGCTCACCAGGAGAAGGGCCGCATTGTGCTGTGCTGTATTGTCTTGTTAAAGAGAAGTTCAAGAATGTAGCAGGGAAAGTAAACCCCAGTCTGTTTAACCCTTTGCAGTGTCTGGCCCGTCCTCTGGGAATGCACCAACACCGGGGGCGGGGGGCAGGGGGCAGGGGGAGGGAAAGGAGACCCCTTTACTTCCTGAAACTGAATAGGAGGTGTAGCACATCTGTGAAGGCACCAGTGCACTTTGTACTGTATTATACTAGTCCCGCCAGGCCACACATACACTCACACACACAAACGCATGTGTGTGCACACAGACACACATACACACTCTCACATACACACACACATGCTTGTGTGTGTATGTGAGTGCTAGCATGAGTAGCGCTCATGCGCTATCAACAAAAATGCGCTTGGTTGCAAACCACTCAATTAGCAAACTTTAGCGGGATTTCATTCCGGTTCAATGTTACGGTAACCTTGCGTGGCTCGCCAGCTTCACAGGCTCGCTTTGACCGAAGCGCTTCAAACAGGGACACAGGGAGACTTTACGTCAGGGGGATGCGGCCAAAACTACTTGAACTTTCCACTACCCCAGTGAGTTGGCAGATACACGCTTACATGCAGCGGCACAGATCTCAACTGATGAAATCAAACAGATACCTAGCGGAAGATGTTTAAATAGAGCACCCAGTCCAAACACGACTGGCTCAGCGGAACCAGCGGCGGTTTCTCCATCCGCCTATTTTATCGGACGCCATCAGAGGGACACCCCGCGGGGTCGCCCGCAGGACAGACGATACTTGTGAACCGGAGAAAGCCAGACCTGGCGGTGACCGTTTCGTCGGGGGACGTGCTGCATCGGGGGGTAGCACATTGATTCACCCGGGCCTTGTGTTGTTTGAGGAACAAGCATCTTCTCTTCCAGGCGGAGGGCTGTGTGCCCTGTGTGTAAGGTGACGACTGAATGAGGTCCTTTAACCGAGGGAGCCAGGTGACCCCCCCCCCTCTTTCCTCTTCTGGGTGCAGGGTCTCTGTGCTGCTCCCCTGAGCGACCAGCAGAAGCCTAAACATTACCCCTCACACACAAACACACGCACACACACACACACACACGCTCGCACGCAGACACATGCACGTGCACATGCAAGCACACGCTCGCACACACACACACACACACACACAAACACACACAGTGTGTGTGCTTGTGTGTGTGTATAAAAGGTCGTCCAAGGGGCTAGGTGTCCCTACAAAACTGATTGAAAACTGATCGGTTCCCTTAACAACACAAGTCTCTCTCTGCCTCGCTCTTTTAAACACAAACACACACACACACACACACACACACACACACACACACACACACACACACACACACACACACACACACACACACACACACGCACACAGATACACACACTGATATACACAA
>OLKM01002509.1:42858-45358 GCA_900291075.1 Melanogrammus aeglefinus
AACACACACACACACGCACACATACCAACACACACACACACACACACACACACACACACACACACACACACACACACACACACAGACACACACACACACACACACAAATACGCACACACACACACACACACAAACAGACACACACACACGCAGCCCAGGAGCCAACGTGCTAGCGGAGTGGTCGTAACTGGGGAAGGAATGCTTCCAGGGGCCCGTTCAGGGACCCCGCCCGCCCTGTTTATAGACCTCAGGTTCCACACTAACTTTTGGGTCAAATCAATTATTTGTGGAGCCAGTGGTCCTTAGTCCTGCTGTGTGGACTCACACACGCATACAAACACACACAAGGAACCAGACACACACACATGAACACACATAAGGGACCATACACACAGACAAACTCACACACAGATACACACACACACACTCAAACACACATAAAGCACCAGACACACACACACACACACACACACACACCCAAACACACATAAAGCACCAGACACACACATACAAACACACAAACAGCAGGGCACATGCACCGGAAGCTACGACGTGCTTCAACACAAAACTCTAAATCTCTATCACTCCCATAAACATAAACACGCACGCACATTACAATGACCACGCACACAAAAAAACCCATGCTCGACCCACAAAAAAAATACACACTTTTAAACGCACGCACACACACAGCGTGCCGTGCACCGCTGACCGGCGCGGAACACAACCCTTATCTACTTTATGACTTCCACTCTCGCCGCTTTATTTGTGTACTTTGACTTTCGCTCGTTGCCGGGCCTGACCCGAGGTAGTCCCAGCGTGCACACCCCCCCCGCTCCCAAGGAACAATCTGGAATGTCTTCCCCCCTCGACCGACACAGACCCCGTCCCTCGCCCCGCTGGCTACAGGCCGGGGGGCAGTGGCGGCCGGTATAGGATCCACCGCCCCCCCGTCCCCCCCCCACCACCACCGTTAGGGTGTTGTGACTGTGATGGAGGGAGGGGGGGGGGTGGTTAGTGACGGCTGACATCTTGGACTGCTGGCTCCGCCCACTGCGGTTCGTCCGCCATCAGCTCCGCTCTCCTTGCCTCAAGAATGTAGTGATCTGTTTGGTACCACGGGATGTATAATCATAAAGACATTAAGCGGTAACGGTTAAGCTATGCCGTTCAACACTAAAAGGCTGTCATATTTTCGGATTAAAACGTTCTTATTTGTTGCTGAAAGTTTGTCTCATATTGGCAAAGTGAATTTGTCAACTGTACTTTTGTGTGTTTTATTTTTTTGCTTCCTTTTTTTGGGGGGTTCCTAACTGTTTGCAACGTCTCCCCGCTTAAGAGTACAGTAGACCACAAAGCCCAACGTATCGCCAACGGGACCGTTTGTTAGCAGAGCTGATGGGAGTGTTATCTTAAAAAACCTCTTTCCAGAACATTACCCTGTCTAATCTGTCCTTCTACGGCGCTCTGAAGCCTTCCCTCCTCCACTGTGCTCTTCGGAGTGTACCCTCTCTCCCTGACTCTCTTTCTCATTCCTCCTTTATCTCATTCTTTCTCTCTCCTCGCCGAAACTTGGAACACGTGTTCCTTGAACCTCTTATTGGGCAGCAGACGTCCTCACACTCGCATTCAACCACTGCGGCCTGCTGCGAGTCTCCTGCCACCAGAATATCCCCAACTGTGTTAAGGTATCTGAAATCAACGGATCTAAATATGCATTGTCAAGGACGGCGGCAGTGTGAAAAAGTGGCACCGTTTCTATTCCAAAAACTGATAATAAAAACGTGGGTCTAGTCTCCGCGTCGCTGTCGACCGCATCTAATGGGATTAGCCCGCCTCGTCCCTTCACTCGGTTTGATGCAATTAAAACTCTGAGGTAATTCACAAGTATTCAATATGGAGAACAAGTTTTAATTGAATGGCTCTTCAAAAGGAGCCTATTATGCGCTGATTGCCCGAGCAGCAGTTTAACATGCAATAACCAAAGAGGCGCCATAAAGCTGCATGCAAAAAACAACTTCATTACCATAATGACCGCGCCTGCTTTTTTTAAACCCTGATTTATGTGGTTCGTTCTGATTCAACTTAAAAAAATACAATTTTAACAAAAAAAATAATGAAACCGTTTCAATTGCACACATAAGTGTAATACATCCTCATTACAAAATTTATCCAAAGGAAAAGGAAAAAAAAAGTCAAGCACACATTAGTTTTCTCGACCCAATCCATCCACCAGACGGTACAGATAAGATCGCTCTGATAAAATCATCGCTTTACAAACTTTACAAAGACCTCATCTCCCGCGGAGACCCGCTTTTAAAGGCAGCTCGAGGTTTGTATGCCAAATCGAGGGACAGTCCTCTGTGTGTGTGGGTGGTGGGGTAGGTAGGGGTGTAGCGGGGGTTGCTATGGGGGTGGGGGTTTAGAAACCCCCCCCCCCCCCCCCACCCACACACACACACACACACACGACACACAACACACACCACACACACACACA
>OLKM01002509.1:55356-66178 GCA_900291075.1 Melanogrammus aeglefinus
TCTCTCTCTCTCTCTCTCTGAGTGAGTGTGGGAGAGAGAGGGGGAGGGTAGGGTAGGTGAAGGGGATAGGCGTTGTTAGCGGTGTTAGCTAGCCCAAGGTCACCCCTAACAATACCCCCAGAAGGTACAGAAGAGGGGGGTGTGTTGGTGGGGGGGGGGGGGTTAGACTCTCGCTTTCCATGGCTACCTTCCTAGGTTTTTTGTGTGTGTGTTTATATGCATATTTTCCGGGTTTTAAAATAAAAATGTCTCCCCCCTCCCCCACCCACCAGACGCTGTGGTTGAGGACCTGAGTGAGGACACCATGGAGCACCTGCTGCTGGAGCCCGGCGACGCCCTCAAGCTGCGCTGCGACACGCCCACCCGGCCCGGCGGCGCGGTCACATGGTTCAAGGGAGCGGGCCGCGTGCCCCACTCGCCCCGCATCCAGATGCGTGGCGTCGTCATGGAGATCGCCGACGTCACCTACGAGGACTCGGGCGTCTACGTGTGCGTGTGCCGCGGGACCCGCCAACCGCTGCGCAACTTCACCATCACTGTGGCAGGTCGGTACCCTAGAACCCCCCCCCCCCCCCCCCCCAAACCCTCCAATCTGTTAACCTGCTGATTGGCCGATCAGCCAATCAGCAGAGGTTAACAGATTGGCATCAGACACAGGCTGGCCGGCCCTCATAATAACTGTCGTGGTTTAAACTGGCTTTTAAGATCGTTCCCCATCCCTGTGGCGGGTCGGTTCCGGGCATCAGAGGGGTTTTTAATGAAAGTTTGTTTTCTAGATTCCTTGGGCTCCGGCGACGATGAGGACGACAACGATCTGGAGGACGCTTCGGCCGAGACGGACATCGACCAGGTTTACTTCTCCAGAGGTACGGCGAGACAAAAAAAAAGCATCTCTCCTATCCTTCTGTCCCACCCGTCCCACAGAATAAAAAAATAGAGGAAACCATGACCCTACATTTATTTTGACATTTAGGGCATTTAGCAAACGCTTTTATCCAAAGCGACCTACAATAAGTACATTTGCCAGAAGATAGTGCACCAAAATATCCCTGTCGGTGCAATAAGGATGTTCATAGAACCAAGTGCTTTCACCAACCATCCCTAGATCAACCCATTCCCCCGTGTCCAACACAGATAGCGAGGATAAGAGGACAACAGTCTGTTTTTTTGTTTCTGGTTGTGGTGTGTGTTTTAAACCGAGGTGTTTTCCTGTGTTTCTTCTCCCAGGGCCTTACTGGACCCACACCCAGCGCATGGAGAAGAAACTGTACGCCGTTCCCGCCGGCAACACGGTCAAGTTCCGCTGCCCGGCCACAGGCAGCCCCCTTCCCACCATCCGCTGGCTGAAGAATGGCCGCGAGTTCCGGGGAGAACACCGCATCGGGGGCATCAAGGTGCATTATGGGAAAAGCAATAGCAAAAAACCTGTTGATGCTAATTACGGTGTTTGCGCTCGTGAAAAAAAGCCAAGCTTCCGAGTCAGAGCACGTTGATCACAACGATTCGAGTCAGGTAGAAGACCGAGATACCAGCGGGGAAAACAAGTCTTTAGCACTTCATTGTGTTTTTTGTGGTTTTTCGGGTGGCTCAAACTCCTCTTTGCCCCCCCCCCCCCCCCCCCCCCCCCCAGCTGAGGCACCAGCATTGGAGCCTGGTGATGGAGAGCGTGGTCCCCTCCGACCGGGGGAACTACACCTGTCTGGTGGAGAACAAGCACGGCTCCATCGGCCACACCTACGTCCTGGACGTTCTCGGTAAGACATGACAGACTCAGTGTGTGTGTTCATGCGTTGGATCGTGTGTGTGGGTATGTGTTTGTGTATGCATGTGTTTGTGTAAGTGTGTGTGTGTGTGTGTGTGTGTGTGTTAATGTATGTGTGTGTTAGAGTGTGTGTGTGTGTGTGTGTGTGTGTGTGTGTGTGTGTGTGTGATGGTTTTGTGTGTGTGTGTGATGTGCTGTGTGGTGTGTGTGTGTGTGTTCTGAATCATCTACGAGTGTGTGTGGGTGGTTTCCGTGGGTTCCTGGTGCCCCGCTACCTCGCCAAGCCTCGTTAGCCGGCCGTGTGCCGCCAGGGGCCACGGGGAGGTGACGGAGGGGCCCCTGGCGTCAGTCCCAGGCCCTGGGGTCTGGGATGAGGCAGCGGTCGTCCTTCTGACCTGTGACGGCAGACTGGAGGATGGAGGGGTGAACCATCCCTCCCAGAGGCGCCTGTCGGGACGGGACGGGGGGGCACGCCACTAATGAGAAGAGGGAGATAGAGGGAGAGAGAGAGAGAGAGAGGAGAGAAGATGAGAGGAGAGAAGAGCGAGAGCAGAGAGAGAGAGAGAGAGAGAGAGAGAGAGAGGATTGAGAGAGAGAGAGAAGAGGAGGGGGGGGAGGAGGGAGGGAGGGAGGGAGGGAGGAGGGGAGAGACCCCAGTCATTCCAGCTCACTGTGTTCGGCTGAAGACTATCATGTTTTTTATTTTAGTTTCTTTCCCGCCTGTTTTAGAAGAGCTGTTCTAGGCTGCATTTAGTGGTGGTTTGGTGTAAACACG
This sequence comes from Melanogrammus aeglefinus, assembly GCA_900291075.1. Classification (NCBI taxonomy): domain Eukaryota; kingdom Metazoa; phylum Chordata; class Actinopteri; order Gadiformes; family Gadidae; genus Melanogrammus; species Melanogrammus aeglefinus. The sequence continues at coordinate 57,894 of OLKM01002509.1, forward strand.
GATTGGAAAAGCATGGTTTTTAATTTTAGACGGCAAACGAATATGTGTTTAATTACAACCAGTGTTTCTTGATGGTTTGAAAACGCACAAGGAATATATAGAGATGGTATAGTGTTTTACCTAAAAAATACTTAACAGTCTCTCCGTGTCAAGACTTGAATAGAAAAAGCTTTTTTCTTTAGAACTGGATTCTGTGCTTAGAAATGATGTACAAATAGCAGGTGCCAGATTCGCTCCATAAATGCCCAAAACAACTTCCTTAGTAGTTTCTACTCCACAATCTGTTTGTGAAGCCATACGTTCAAATATAACCAAAGCCAAACACTCTGGTTGGGATGCAGCTTTGATCGACCTCGCCCCGCTTTAAGCTCCATCTCATGTGGTGCTTGAGCTCCCCCATCCACACGACCGGTCAGGATTGGACCAAGGAATGTCACATCCCCCAGAACATCTGTGCTCCGCTCCCGCAGCACAGATGTTTTCGGGTCGTTTTTTAATTCTGCCAAAAATCAGGTCAAGCTCCCTCGCCACGCTAAACCCTAAGCTGGTACACTGCCTTGAGAGTTGGGGTGGTTAGAATCCGTCCATGAGATCACGTTCGACATAAAGAAGTACGATGTTTAACAGAGTTGAGTTGAGTGGACATTTCTCAACGTGCCTCCCTTCTCCTCCCTCCCCCCCCCCCCCCCCCCCCCCTGGCAGAACGCTCCCCCCACCGGCCCATCCTGCAGGCGGGCCTGCCGGCCAACACCACCGCCGTGGTGGGCAACGACGTCAAGCTCTTCTGCAAAGTGTACAGCGACGCCCAGCCGCACATCCAGTGGCTGAAGCACATTGAGAGAAACGGCAGCCGCTACGACACCAACGGCACGCCCTACGTCCGCATCCTCAAGGTACTTAAGAAACGCCTCCGGCTCAGGTTGCGTGGGTAGGCCTTTGGGCCTCTTAACCTCATCCAGGGCGGCTTGTGTGTGCTCGGTGCGAGATGGGCAAAGCGTTAAATTGTGTGTTTGTGGTTTTTTTTTGGCCACGTGCAGACGGGGAGTCGCAACATGTCGGACGTGGAGGTGCTGTACCTTTCCAAGGTGACCCTGGAGGACGCCGGCGAGTACACCTGTCTGGCCGGGAACTCCATCGGCTTCTCCTACCAGTCGGCCTGGCTCACCGTGCTCTCAGGTGAGGAACTCAGATCCCCCCCCTCCTCGGACGCAACGCTGAGGACTCCACTCTTGACGTGACGCGGCTGAAACACGCAAACGCAAACACTCATCGTTTTTTTCTGGTTCCTTCCTGCAGAGGAGGAGGTGGCCGCCAACGGGGAGAGCATGGAGACCCGCTACACCGACATCATCATCTACGCCTCTGGCTTCCTGGCGCTGATCATGGCCGTGGTCATCGTGGTGCTGTGTCGCATGCAGGTGCACCCCAGCCGCGAGCCCTTCGATGTCCTGCCGGTCCAGAAGCTCTCCAAGTTTCCTCTCCGCCGACAGGTAAACGCCCAGCAAACACCGTCGGAGGGGGAAAAGGGGGAATCATCGCCGCCCAACTGTCTAGCTTGTAAATCACGCGTTCCGTTCCGGACGCGCAGTGTAAAAATATCGCACCGTCCTTTTCGAAGTCCCATGAGCGTGTTCCGAACTTAACTCTGAACCTGGTGTTTAGGGGCTAATGGCGCACCTATTTCCGCAGTACTCTGTGGATTCCAACTCGTCAGGGAAGTCCAGCGCCTCTCTGATGAGGGTCGCCCGCCTCTCGTCCAGCTGCTCGCCCATGCTGGCCGGCGTCATGGAGTTCGAGCTTCCCTGCGACCCCGACTGGGAGTTCCCCAGAGACAAGTGAGTCCTCTGCCAATATGTGTTCAGTGTCGTATGAAGCACCCCTCCTCCCCAGCCCCCTTTGCGATCTGAACGAGTTCATTGATAACTAAAAAGGGCCCATCGAAAAAGACCCTCCACGATCAGCCTTTATAAGTGTGTGTTGACCGTTGACTTCTCCTACACAAGACGTCGGCAAAACACCGGGGTGGTTCTTGGTCAACAGGCGCGTGGACTATTTAACGCCGCAGTCGACTCAAAGAGGAGAAACCTGATACAGACTCCATATGTTTCATTGAAGATCTTCTGATGTATAATCCTCAGCTCCCGCGTTCTCAAAAAGGGCTATATAGATCGGGTTATTTCAGCTGTGCCGTGTCCTTGTGGTTATCCCGCTCTGCACATGGGCGCTGGGCGAACGGAGATGAACAGACGAGTCAGCCGGGGAGCGTACGAGCACGTCTAACATGTGCAGACCCAAGAAAAGAATAACAGACCCGCAGTTCCATTTCAGTCCCTCCTAACCTATGTTTTACCAAAACCAGAGCTGAAATTATGGATTTTGAGGCTTTTCATTTGGGGAACATGATTGTATTCCCGAACTCACTCTTCTCTGTCTTTGTGTATGTCTAGTCTGACCCTGGGCAAGCCTCTCGGAGAGGGCTGCTTCGGCCAGGTGGTCCGAGCCGAGGCCTACGGCCTCCACAGAGACAGTCCGGATAAGGCCACCACCGTAGCCGCTAAGATGCTTAAAGGTAAGAGGCCTCCACTGTCTTCACCAAGCGGAGGCCCAAACATCACGTCGTGTCCCACACACAGCCCTGGCTGGACCGGTTTATCAAGCGCGTATCGCAGCACTCTTTAACAAACGCGTTGCTCTATTTTCTCCAGACGATGCCACGGACAAGGACCTCGCAGACCTAATCTCTGAGATGGAGCTGATGAAGTTAATGGATAAACACAAGAACATCATCAACCTGCTGGGCGTCTGCACTCAAGACGGTGAGTGCTACTGCGCCAGGGCTAACTCTGCTGAGGTTGTGTTATGTTTACATTGTGTGTTAGTCATGTTTTTGAGACGGCAAATGAGCGGCCAGCTGCTAGCTATTAGCTGTTAGCGGCTAGCCTTCCTGTGGATATAGCCACTACAGCCTCCCGCCTACATGATCCAGACTCAGTCCGCAGTCTCCCGCTGTGGTCGGTCGATCTGACCTTTGTCCTGCTTTCGGCCCACACTTCTGACCACACTTTTTGTGGTGGTTTCGTTGCAGGCCCGCTCTACGTCCTGGTGGAGTACGCCTCCAAGGGAAGCCTGCGAGAGTACCTGCGGGCACGTCGGCCCCCCGGCATGGACTACACCTTCGACGTGACCAAGGTGCCCGAGGAACAGCTCACTTTCAAAGACCTGCTGTCCTGCGCCTACCAGGTGGCCCGAGGGATGGAGTACCTGGCGTCCAAGAGGGTAGGCATGCCCGGCTCTACTCCTCCTGATCATCACCCTGAGTCATAACCGCCAGATAAGCATGTTGAAGAGGGGCTTGTTTATTTCACGATGGTCATATCAGCAAATCTGGCCGTTGCACAGATCTACATTTATATAGCAGATGCTTTTATCCAAAGCGACTCACAATACGTTCATTTGTAGAGAAAAGAAAAGTCTCTTCATGCCTCTCTCGATCTCTTCTGTCGGGGGGTGTAACCTTCAGGAATCTTTAGAAATAGTTTGATTCGGCTGATTAACATTGGAGCCAGAGGGAATATGTTTTTCCTCCCCTCCCTGTCCTGGAGTCAGTGTTTTTCTCCTCTTCTTTGGCTGCTGTTGATTTTATGAGCGCTGTAAACCTTAATGAGGCTAGGGGAGCATCGCAATATCTGATCCGGGATCCGCACCGCAAGATTGGCCTGTAACTAGGCTGTAAAGGGAGTCCGGGGTGGGCCTTGCTCAGGATGAAGCTCTTTAATGGGTTCCTCTGTGGTTGAGGCGGGTGGGGGAGGTGTGTGTTGGGTGGGGGGGGGGTGGTCGCAAAGTTTAAAAACGTCTCCTCTTCTCTTCTCCGTCGCGCGAGTCCTCGTCTCCGTCTCCGTTGTTTTTTTTTACGGCCTGGTTTCTGTTCTTCTTTCCATCACACTCTTTCCATTTTTTTTTTTTTACATCTTGCCTCTGGCTCAGTCTCCCTCTCTCACTCCCGTCAATCCTCTTCCCTCTTATCTCCATGATGCTTTGTGTTCCTGATCCCGGGAGCCAGACATTCCTGAGCCTATCACCGGCGCTAGTGGAGATACAGTCCCCCGTTTTCGGCGCTAGCACCCGCCAGCCCTTTGTCCTCTTTTAGCGCTGCTATAAATCTGTTAGCAAACAAGTCGGGCCGGAGCTATCGCCTGGCTGCTGGCATCGGGTGTCTGGCTCTGTGGTCTGCTGAGAATGCAGGGGCCTGCGACTAACCCTCCATTATGGGGACGACCCACAAACTGGGGCTGTTCCGTTTTGACCCCCACCACCGCAAGTCCCACGTCTATTTTCAAATGAAAACCAAAATATACTTAATGACATTCATTCAGTGAGGCCCGACAGCGCCTGTCTCTCTCTCTCTCTCTCTCTCTCTCTCTCTCTCTCTCTCTCTCTCTCTCTCTCTCTCTGTCTCTCTCTCTCTCTCTCTCTCTCTCTCTCTCTCTCTCTCTCTCTCTCTCTCTCTCTCTCTCTCTCTCTCTCTCTCTCTCCTCTCTCTCTCTCTCTCTCTCTCTCTCTCTCTCTCTCTCTCTCTCTCTCTCTCTCTTTGTAGAAAAAATGCGGTCTATTCCTGAGCTGGTTCTTAAATGTTGTTGCCTCCGCTTAAAATGGCACAGCCTATGTTGACCTGAGCCTGTTTAAGCCCTGTTCCTTTTAGGACAAAGTCATTTCTGTCCTCTCCTGTTTTGACTCTGGCTCAGCAGAGTTAAACCTCAGCCCTAAGTGGACAGGGACTTGTAATTTCAGACGGCCCGAAAAGAAATACCCCCGCAAACATTAAAACTTTAAAATACTCTGGCCCGCGCATCGCCACATCATAATTGAGCCATGAGCTACTTCTCAAACCCCTCTTTTTCTCTCGCTCACTGTCTCTCTCTGTCTCTCTCTGTCTCTCTCTCTCTCTCTCTCTCTCTCTCTCTCTCTCTCTCTCTCTCTCTCTCTCTCTCTCTCTCTCTCTCTCTCTCTCTCTCTCTCTCTCTCTCTCTCTCTCTCTCTCTCTCTCTCTCTCACGTTCTGTGTGACAGCTTTCGGTTGGCACTCTACTTACAAGAAACAATGTGGGGTTAAAAAAAACAAAACACGCAATCCAGAAAATGGTAAACAGAACAGAGTGCGCACGGTGGTCACATGACGTGCCACCATCTTTGCTTTGTTTGTCTTTGGCCTCACCCTCCACCATTCTGCTTCCTCTCCACAGTGCATCCACCGGGACCTGGCAGCCAGGAACGTCTTGGTGACGGAGGACAGCGTCATGAAGATCGCCGACTTCGGCCTGGCTCGCGGCGTCCACCAGATAGACTACTACAAGAAAACCACCAACGTAAGACGACCCCCACCTCCGCACGTCACCAAACACTCAAATCTCACCAAACACTCGCACATTTGAAGCCCACCCCCCCCGGCGCTAAAAGCCCCCGCGCTAAAGACGAGGTGGAAAGATTACGAAGTAAAGGAGCAAATTGCGTTGTGCGTTTATTTTACATTGGGCCCGGGTGTATTTTACATGTGTCCCGCGTGTGTTTTACAAGTGTTCTGTGTGTACTCTACAGGGGCGGCTTCCAGTGAAGTGGATGGCACCAGAGGCTTTGTTTGACAGAGTTTACACACACCAGAGCGACGTGTAAGTCCCCAAGTTCAGCCTATATACACACCAGCGAGCACAGTCTCGTTGGTCTGTATAAACACGGCACACACACTCTCTGGCACCAGGGTAAACTACGGAGAATTATAGATCTGCCCGATGTTCCGTCCTCTAATTTCCTCTCCACACTTGACTCTCCTTTTCTCCCCTCTCCTCTAATCTATTCACCCGCTTTTATGGTCTCCTCTCCTCTTCTCCTCTTCTCTTCTCTTCTCTTCTCTTCTCTTCTCTTCTCTTCTCTTCTCTTCTCTTCTCTTCTCTTCTCTTCTCTTCTCTTCTCTTCTCTTCTCTTCTCTTCTCTTCTCTTCTCTTCTCTTCTCTTCTCCTCTCCTCTCCTCTCCTCTCCTCCCCTCCTCTCTTCTCTCCTCTCCTCTCCCCTCCCCTCCCCTCCTCCTGACCCCTCATATTTTCTTCTCTCCTCTCATCTCCTTTCCTCTTCTTTCCTCTTCTCCTCTCCTCTCTGCTCCTCCTCCCTTTTTCCCTTCCTTTTCTCCTTATCTTCCCCCATTTTTTTCTACAAAACCGAGTAAAACTCATTTTGACTTCCCAGCGCTCTATTTCCTCCATGGCCTTTGACAACCCACTGACCCGCGTTCTGTCGGCTCCATGCCCCCCTGCAGGTGGTCCTTTGGGGTTCTGATGTGGGAGATCTTCACGCTAGGCGGGTCGCCGTACCCGGGGATCCCCGTGGAGGAGCTGTTCAAGCTGCTGAAGGAAGGCCACCGCATGGACAAACCCTCCAACTGCACCCACGAACTGTAAGCACGCCCTGGCCAGAGGCCTCTCTCTAGAGACGGGGAGAGAGAGAGAGAGAGAGAGAGAGAGAGAGAGAGAGAGAGGAGAGAGAGAGAGAGAGAGAGAGAGAGAGAGAGAGAGAGAGAGAGAGAGAGAGAGAGAGAGAGAGAGAGAGAGAGAGAGAGAGAGAGAGAAGAGAGAGAGAGAGAGAGAGAGAGAGAGAGAGTGAGAGAGAGAGCGTGTTTACATCCAAACGGGGACTATAAACGCTCCGGCCGCGAAGGCTCCATCAGCGCATCACAGCGAGTAGACTCCTGCTTTGGGATTTGCGGTACAGAGAGAAGAATGAGAGAGAGAGTGAGAGAGAGTGAGAGACAGAGAGAGAGACAGACAGAGAGACCTCAGAGCTGAGAGAGAGAGAGAGATGATAGTAGAGATAGAGAGAGAGAGAGAGAGAGAGAGAGAGAGAAGAGAGAGAGAGAGAGAGAGAGAGAGAGAGAGAGAGAGAGAGAGAGAGAGAGAGAGAGAGAGAGAAACAAGAGAGAGAAACAGAGAGAGAGATGAGAGAGGAGAGAGAGAGAGAGAAGAGAAGGAGAGAGAGAGAGAGTGAGAGAGAGACGAGAGAGAGACAAGAGAAGAGAGCAGAGAGAGAGAGGGAGATCCAATACAAGGCGAGAGAAACAGCGAGTAGACTCCTGTCTGAGGAGCATGAGCGAGAGCCAGTATTCACATCCACGGCGACTATAATCTCATTCAACACCAGTTAGCCTCCAGCCAAGCCCCGACAGACAAGGCCCTCTGAGCTGAGATGGACAGAGCAGCGCTGCATATGTTCTGTTGGGGGGGGGGGGGGTAAAAACATGTGAACATGGAGGCCAGTAGATGATTTGATGTGGGCTGTGTCATACGGGAACATGTTACTGATGTTGGTGGGGGTCTCCTTGCTGCCTCCCCCTGCAGGTACATGAAGATGAGGGAGTGCTGGCACCCAGTGCCCACCCAGAGGCCCACCTTCAAGCAGTTGGTGGAAGAGCTGGACCGGGTGCTGCTGTCGGTCTCGGACCAGGTAGGATGAGCTCTGGGAACTAACACACACACACACACACACACACACACACACACACACACACACACACACACACACACACACACACACACACACACACACACACACACACACACACACACACACACACACACACACACACACACACACACACACACACACACACACACACACGCATACGCACACATGCAGATGCACAGGTGTGTGTGCACACACACATGCACGAACACACACGCACGCACACACACACACACACACACACCGGTGCGCACACGGGCAGACAGCAGGCATTCAAACACACATGGTGATGTGTGTACAAACGCACAGGCAAACATTTGCTTTTAAACCCACACACACACACACACAGACAGGCGCACCAACACATGTATACAAAAGCGCCTGAAAAGGCGTACAATTCCAATCAGACACACTAGCGTACCCTCTTTCTCACACGATCTGCCGTCCAGATGTGTTGCCGTGCACTAGTTATCTGAGCCCTAGCAGGAGTGTGACGAACTAGATGTAACTGAACCTCTACCTCGCTTCCTCTCGCCCTGCCTTCTCAGTCTTTCACTCTCTCACCTGGCTACACTTTAGCCTCTCTAGCTCTCTGTGTCTCTCTCTCTTTCTCTCTCACACACACTCTCTCTTTCACTCTCTCGCTCTGTCTCTCTTTCACACACTCTCTCTCATTCTCTCGCTCTGTCTCTCTCTCACACACTCTTTCGCTCTCTTTCTGTCTCTGTTTCTCTCTCACTGTCTAACTACCTAACACATTTTCTCTGTCTCTAACACTCTGTC
>OLKM01002510.1:0-20775 GCA_900291075.1 Melanogrammus aeglefinus
GGCAAGTGAATGCGCGCTTCCACCACGAAGTTTTTAGAACTGTGGTGGCTCGCTGAAGAAGAGAGGGGGGCCATGATAACAGCAATGGTCCAAGAGTCTCGTCTCTACATACAGAGCCTTCTGAGGATGTCGGCACCTCTGGAAATGCCGCAGTTGAGGTGATCCAGAAGTTGACGACAACTTCTTCAGTTTTGAGACAGCACAAATGACAAGTTCATCAGTGGAGAAAGAGGTGCAGAGGTATCTCCGGAATACAGACAAGTCATTGGCTTCATTGAAGATGTATCCAATGATCAGAGCCCTCTTCTTAAAGTACAATACTACTCTGCCATCAAGTGCTCCCGTCAAGCAGATTTTTAGCCAGGGAGGACTTATTTTCACTCCACATCGTAACAAAATGACAGATAAGCACTTTGAGCAGTCTCTCCTGCTGCGATACAACTGACTTTACTCTTTACTGTGTTGACATGTAGAGTAGGTGGGTACACACACACACACACACACACACACACACACACACACACACACACACACACACACACACACACACACACACACACACACACACACACACACTACCCAGGGTTAACAAAATCCCCCTTGCCTTCCTGGGAGCACCTTAGTTAATGATTGCTCGAGTCTATATCTGTTTATGTTTACTGCAAATGTTTAAACAAAAGAGTTTTTCACCCAATGTTATGTTAAAATTTTGAATGGAACATTGTTTCATGTGGGTAAAATGATATTTGATGGTGTAGTTTAAAAATATATAGTATTTAGCCATCCTCGCATTCAGTTTCTGTTTTATTTAGATGGGCCATTGTTATTATGTTTTTATCGCGTAAAATCAGGAAAAGGGTAAGGGAAAATCTAGGTTTCCTTCTGGTGCTTTTTATTTCAAGGTGATTTCAACACCTATGCACTTTAGCACTTGTTTTGTGTTTGGCTCTTTTCCGAAGTTTTCCAAGTTTTTCCCACTGCTGAGTAAATAATAACGGAAAAGGGCAAATGTTTCAAATCGTCTGTTGTTCATATCTTCTGCATACACATACCCTTATAGTCTTTGTTCCTCTACAGCCAATTATAATATAGTGCACTTTCAGGGAGACTCGGGCTGGGCCTAACACATTCAGCCAGTTGGAACAGAAGAACACACCAGAATAGGCCTGTTTACTAAGCAGGATTTGATTCCGCATTCCTTCACTTATAAAATGCAATTTAATGTGGAAGTAATCCAAGTATTCGGAATACAATACTCAGATTGAGTGATGAAACGGAATAGGTTACATATTCCATTTTTGGGCATGTATTCTGTAACTGGATACATTTGAATAGTTACGTTTCCAACACTGTTAATAAAGCATTTCAAGCTTTAAGTATGACTAATGCTTTCTTGATCAACCCTTTACTAAAAACACCAGCACAAAATAAAACATAGGCCTACCACTGCTGCGGGCGCTGTCACACCAAATTTGTACCGGCTGCCAAATTTGTACCGGGTGACATAATCCATTCAAACCTGCCTAGCAACAGATGACCGCGCCGCGGACGATCGCGAGATGACCGCGGACGATCGCGAGATGACCGAGTTTACTGGCCAAATTCGATTAAACAATGAAATGCAATACAAATATAAAGTAAAAACAAGTGTTATCTAGCGATCCGTTATCTGTATTATGTTATTTGGTCTCTGGCAACATGAGCGCAAATGTTTTTTGAAACCTGCTTTATACACTCAGTTTACTAGCTTAATGCGATTAAACAATAAAATCCAATACGAATATAAAGTTAGTAACTCTAATAAATGTAATTAGGAACGCTAATAAATGTAATGTAATGTGTTATCTGTCTGGTCGCGTTCCGTGAACTATATCGAGAATGTTCGCGAACTTTCCTACGTCATTCGACGCGATCGTCCGCGGTCATCTCGCGATCGTCCGCGGCGCGGTCATCTGTTGCTAGGCAGGTTTGAATGGATTACGTCACCCGGTACAAATTTGGCAGCCGGTACAAATTTGGTGTGACAGCGCCCCGCCCCACAGGAGTCGGGCCCGTGGTGGGTGTCCCTTATTTTCATTTCTGAAAGACGTCAGCGCTGACGTTAGCGTTAAAGTTAGCATTGACATTAGCATTAGCGCTGATGTTTGCGTTGACGTTAGCGTTAGCGTGACTTTAAAGTTAGCGCTGATGTTAGCGTTAGCGCTGACGTTAGCGGTAGGGTAGGCTATGATTCTTCAATGTTCAGCTTCAGCAGTGTAGCGGAGAATTTCAGCGTCAGCATACAATAGCAGTATGACTTCAAAACCCTTCAAGTCATTCATAGGCCTAGTTAATTCTACAGACTTCATTCTACATTCAAAATGTTCAGCAGATTTTCTATGATGTGTCGGAAATCGCACACTTTTATACTTACACTTACTTTTTTGAGTGCACTTTGCGCAAAAACGGAGAGTGTGCCAAAATGCAGTGCACTAGAAGTACCTTGGTGGACCGATGGACATTTTCCACCCTGAACGGACGCCATCTTGTCTACATAGCGGAGGGCGGGAATTTCAAACGTGAAAATGGAGGACATTGTAACAGTGGAAAAAAAAAAACATCTAAATATTTACAGTTTGAGTTGATAAGTACTACAGCGCTAAAATAAATACAGATAAAATCAACAGAAATTGATTGATGGTAATTGAAATTGATAGCTATTAAAATGATGTGCGAACTATGGAAATGATCAGAAGAAGAACCGTCAAACTGCAAACTCCTTTCCGGTAGGTGCGCAAAGGCTGTTTGACAGTGTACTGTAGAAATTACAGCACTGCTCCCATAAGTAAGTGTACTGTAGGAATAATGGAGTGCACTCAATGTAAGTGCACTTACGTAAGTGCACAATTTCAGACACCGCACTAGATTCTGTGTAATGATTCTTCAACGTTCAGCTTCAGCAGTGTAGCGGAGCATTTCAGCATCAGCATGCACACTGCAATACATTTAGGGATTGCAATTCTAGTTAGGCTAATTGTGTCGCCTTGCCTGATAGTAGTTATGCAAGTAGTTAATGTAGAAATAGTCTTAGATTTAAGATTAATATCTAAAGTCTGACGAAAGAGGAGCTCAGATCTGGTCGAACGGAGCATTTCACTTTCTTTCACTTTCCAATCAGTTGGCTTTGGCCCGGAGTAGTAAACTGTAGAAAACTGTCTTTAAAGGTTTTGAGTCAAAAATATGTAGTCTGGCCCATGGTGGAATACAAGAAAAAAAAAGTCTGAAAGCTTTATTCACTGGCTTAAATTAGTTATCTTGTTAATGAAAATGAAATAACTCCTTAATGAAAACAGTAAGCATGGTGTTGCTCCGCCCCTTGCAGTTTCTGGTTTCCAGCCCAGACCCAGACAGTCTGTGAAGGCAGGCAAATGAAATTTGAAAATGTATAGAATACATTCAGAGATACATATACTAACAAAAACTCATCAATGCAAGCTATTAATAAAGCCTTTTTCCTCCCATAAAATAGAGAAAAACACACAACCACAACCAACCTGTGGTGTGCTCACGAGTGCGGTAGTTTGCTGCATTTGGACTCTCTTTGCGGTGATCCATAACTGCAGGACAATATGTGAAGGAGAAGGGGAGCAAGTGTTGGAACCACACAGACTGTCTGTCAATGTCAGCCAAATTATTTGAAGTGTATCAAGGCTGGTCGGCCATTCCAGTACACCGCAGTCCCAAGTCACGCACACACACACACACACACACACACACACACACACACACACACACACACACACACACACACACACACACACACACACACACACACACACACACACACACACACACACACACACATCCAATGCTGCCATTTACTCAAGCAAAATGACGACAACATAAATTAAAATACATTCAATTATTTTTCATTTGTATAGCCCTTAATCATCATCACAGTCTCAAAGGGCTCAACAAGCCAAATATTTATGACACCCCCCTGACCCAATCCACTAAACGGGCAAGGAAAAACTCCCTTAATCAGAATGGGAAGAAATCTTACGGAGGAACGCAGAGTGGGGGATCCCTCCTTCCAGGGATAGCCGGGAGTGCAGTGGGTGCCATGCAAAACATATTAAATCGGTGATGGAGTGCTGGAAGGTTAACCATAAGGAAAGTCCAGGCATCCAGTCGCAGTCAACGCAACATGCTAGAACAGACATAATGTATTAGAAGGGAAATAGTGCGTAGTGGAAATGTAGACTGCTGCTAATTTAGTCACTGCACGAACAAAAACACGAACAAACACGCATCGATCTTGCATCAGCATCGTTTTTGCACCACTATGTTCCAAACAAAAGGCTGTAGAGGTACGATTTTAGCTTTGCTTTGAATAGCTTGACAGAGTCAGCTTCCCTAATTACAGGTGGAAGAGTATTCCGTAGGGAGGGGGCTTGATAGGCGAACACTCTCTGTTCAGCGGATTTCTTTTAACTTTGGTAGCAAAAGAAGGCCAACTCCTGAAGACCAGAGGGGTCGAGAAGGACTTTAAGGATCCTTCAGGTCGGATGGTACTGATCCATGCTTTTTAGGTTAGCAGTAGCACCTTAAAATCTGCTGTGGCAGTTATTGGTAGCCAGTGCAGAGAGGCGAGAATAAGGGTAAAATTATCCAACATTCTCGTTCTACTCAGTAGTCTAGTTGCAGCATTATGTACAAGCTGTAAACTTCTCGTGATTGAGTTAGGTATACCCGAGAACAAAGAATTACAATAATCTAGTCTTGAAGATATAAATGTGTGAATCAGTTTCTTTTAAGCTGCTGCAGATATCATTGGTCAGATTTTTGCAATATTTCACAGATGGAAAAATGCAATTCTAGTTATACTTCTAACATGCATACAGAGCATTGGTCACAACAGAGCAAAGGGTCAAACAGGACACCAAGATTTCTGACAAAGGCACGCTGGGATGACCAAGTCATCCAAACACCGCAAGACTGTCTCCAATTTTCTCTGGCCCTGTTTTGAGCCAATAATTATCTGCTCTGTCATCCCAGTATTAAGCTGCAGGAGGTTCTGTGACATCCAACTTTTCACTGCAGCCAGACAGTACTCAACCTTCTGGTTCTGGGCTGAGTGTTATGGAACAGGACGTGGGGACCCAAGTGCTGAACACAGGGAGGCCGAGACGGGGTAAAGGAAACAGGATTTATTTGGTAGGCCGGCAGGTAGCCAGATAGGGGATCCCTGGCTGAAGTAGGTAATGGTGATTGTAGACTGGTGTGTCAGGAGAAGGACCACTGGCATCAAGTAGCCACTAGATGGAGGTATTGGACAGCATAGCAGGACACAGTGTGACACTGAGTCCTCTGATTCAACAGGAATAAAGGAGTATCATCTGCATAGCAATAGAAGCTGATTCCATTTACCACTCTTGTCACAGCAGTCTCAGTTGAATGGAAATTCCCTGACCAGACTGAAAAGGTTCGAAAAGGTTGTTCCCTCGTCAGATAGTCAGTGACTTGCTTTGCTGTACCTGAAATAGAGATTTGATATAGACCGATAGTTGCTGACTTATTCAGGATCTAGGCCAGGGTTTTTGAGTAGTGGTTTTATCACTGCAGCTTTGAAACTAGAGCGAACAATTCCCGTAGAGAGCGACAGATTCATAAGTTAGAGGATTGCCGGCCCCACAGTTAGAAGGAGTTCTTTAAAGGGCTCATGTCATGGTACCAGGTGTTGGTGAGATTAGCTGGTACAAGCCGTTTGGAACAGGGAAAGTATGATTTTCATAGTGACATCACAAACAGGCATGACATAAGCCCTTTAAGAACCTTCGAAGGCTTTGATGCCTTTATTCCCGTACTATAACCTCTGTTTGAATTAGGTTCAACCAGAGGGATTGTCTTAAACTCCAGGAGAGCTTCAGAGTTCCCAATCCAACTAGGCAAGTCCCCATCTTGCCTTGCAAGATGTGGAGGACAAGAAGTGAGGCAAGCATCAATTTCTCTGTTATCGATTTAATCTTGTTTTCAAATAAATCCATGAACTCACCTGCTGAGAGGGAGGAGCCTACATTCTGTGTCTGTTATTGAGTCACACTCTTAATCGTGTGGAAAAGAAACGTGGGGTTGTCTTTTTTCAAGTTGATGTGGGTATCTACATTAAACCAGGGAGCTGTTTTTTTCATTGATACATTTTTCATTACAAGCTGAGCAACAGAATCGATGGTAGCAGACAAGGCATTGTAAAAATCATCAGTAAGGCAATTCACATAGCCCCTATTGTTACAGAGGGGAGCAGTGAAAGGGGTAACTTATCTGCCATAGTTATAGTGGTTGCAGGGGTGATGCGAAGACAGCTGTAAGTAGCCTGGTGGTCGTCGCAGAGGCCGGATACCACCACCTGGAAAGTGAGCAGAAAATGGTCTGATAAAGCTGAGGTGTAGGGAGAGACAACCAGGTCTGGGATGTCTACACCGGGGTCAAAACAAGGTCCAGCGTGTTTCCACTGATGTGGGTTGGGTGCTGGATGAGCTGAAGCCAAGCGTATCTGTAATGGACAGAAAAGCCCTTGTGAGGGAATCAGATGGGTTAAACACATGAATGTTGAAATCCCCAATAAGCAAAACATTGTCTGTTTCATGATCATCTGCAAAATCAGAAAAATCATCTACAAAATGTGAGTACGGGCCTGGGGGACTATAAAACGAAAGAGTCTGAAACTTGTTTTGTTTGTCGATTAATTGAGGAACAGAAATGCGAGCACCTCAAATGACGTGAATTTATGTGAATTTTTTTGGTTTAAGATTACATTTAGAGTTAGATATAAGGGCTACTCCACCACCTTTCTTAATTCTCTAGATAATTTGGAGCTATCGTTGTTGGGGGGAGTAGCTTAATTTAAAGCTAGAAACTTATCTGGTTTTAGCCAGGTTTAAAATAGGCCCAGGATATCTATCTTATTATCAACAGTTAGAACCTGGACCAGGAGCGCTTTAGATGAAAGAAATCTAATATTTATATATCTTATTCTGAGCACTTCTGATTTATTAATTTCAGAGAGAGTCTGATGAACACTCTCGCTCTGAGGACGTTAGTGAAATTGTGCGATTTTGACGTCTACATATGTAGAGTCGTGTGTGTGTGTGTGTGTGTGTGTGTGTGTGTGTGTGTGTGTGTGTGTGTGTGTGTGTGTGTGTGTGTGTGTGTGTGTGTGTGTGTGTGTGTGTGAGTCTTGCTATGTCTGCCCAAAAGTTGCAAGCAGAGCAACCCTCTCTTCATGTTAACCCTGCCACATCTTGTTTGTTTTAAAGTCATGATTATAATTAGATGGTATTTCAAGAGGACACATCCCAAGCATGTGATAGCCACACTTGAAGGTACCACAGGGAGAAACAGGCTTTAGGGTTCCCTGCCAACAGCCCGGTCCTGCTGTGACTTTGAGCTGCCGTCTGCTGGTTAGGAGTGTTCTCAGACATCCTTTCACAGGGACTGCCTGATGGGGAGAGAGAGCCCTCTAGTCGAGGCATCGTCCAACATTATGCCAGCTCACCATGTACCCTTCCAGAAAGATCCATCGGCATGTATAAGGATGTTGAGCGGGAGAGACCAAAAGGCCATGTCTACAAAGTGCGGTGTTGAAGCTAAAATCACCCTTTGAATTATTAGAGAATTTATTGCATTGATAAAAGCTCCCACAAAAAATGTGTCTCCTTTTGTTTGCTCATGGAACACGCCTTCCTTGCATTTTGTTGATGCAACTTAGATTTCATGTCACATGATTCCTACAATGTTAGTCCCTGTGTGTCTCCCTGTGTATGTATTTCCCTAGGTCCCTGTTTGTGTATATCCTTGTGTGTCTGTTGTGTGTGGGTCTGTGTCTGTCTGTGAGTATGTGTATCATTCAAAACATTAAAAGTTGAAAGACAGCCTCTCTCCTCCTCCAACTGTTCTTTTGCCCCCCATCATTGTTCTTCTCTACATTTCATCTCCTTTCTCCTTACCTCTTCCTCCTTTCCACCTCAATCTCCTCTTCTCTCCTCTCAGCCACAGCAGTACCTGCATGTTCGCTGTGTCGTTGCCATGGTTTCCAGTATACCTGCTGCCTACCCTAGTTTGAAGGACAAAGTGAGACCCTGATGAGTCAGATAGATACGCTGCACGACAGACAGACAGATGGGCAGGGATAGATATGTAGGGAAATTGATAGGCCGACACTGATTATACATGTTGGATTTTACATCATCATTCGCTCTCTGTGTATCTTTTCCTTTAACCAATTCTCTCTCTTCTCCTGCTTCTTTTCTCTCCATCCTCTCTTTCACACCCACTCTCTCCCTATAATACACACATTCTCTATCACACACACTATTTATTTCTTGTGTGTGTGTTTGCGTATGTCCAGGTATTATTATTAGTAGTCAGTACGTGGAGGTGAATGGAGGATGGATGGAATTATGGAAACACTTCCCTGGGTGTTGAATGTTTATCTCTAGCAAGGCTTTTAACTCATCAATAATCAGCTGCTATGGCACTCTGCTCTCCCCTGTTCTCGGCTGGATGTGTGACGGCCTAGTGTACTGCACTGCACTGGACCACATCCTGATTACAACAGCTTAGTCTACCATGCTGTGTTATGATAGGCTCGTGCTCCAAAACGCATGCGGCAAGCTCCACATGCTGTGAAATGGGATAGATTGTAAATGTGTGACAAGCAGGGAATGACTAGAGGTATATATAACTATATATACAAGCACTGTGTGCTTGTCTTTGGGTCCAGATACATGGATGTATTTCTGTATGTATTTTCATTTTTTACTTCATGGGCTGATTTGGAAATGTGTGTGTATGTGTGTGCATTCTGTTTGTGTGAAGTCTTAACGCTGTCACATATTTGGCTGAAAGCATGGACTTTATTTAGCTGACCCGGTTGTAGTGCAGCGTAGATAAGTGTGTCAGAAAGAGGGGGCTATGTTTGAGAGAATAGATAAAGGGCAGAAGGAGAGAGATGGTCATATAAAGGAATAGAGGGAGGGAGGAAAAGAAACCAAAGGCTTAAAATCAATCCCTTCACTGCCACACGCCTCAACCCCTCTATTGTGCTATCCCCTCCCCCTCCCTCTCTGAACCTTTCTCTCTCCCTCTATCTCTCTTATTTCAGGGTTCTTAAGGGTCTCTTCCTACTTTTAAGAGTCTTTAATAAGTCCCCAGATCAGGATTCGGTCAGGGGCTCCCATTTTAACCCAGCTCTGCTTAATCTCAGTTAAAATAGATCCTCTCTCTCTCTCTCTCTAACCTTCATTCCACACACTGTAAGGCCAAACTACTAGCATATAAAGACTGAGGTCACTACAGTTAAAATCTGTTGTTGAGTTAATCCACCTTTAAACTAGTAATGTCTATGAACAAATATGTATTTTTGTTTGTGTGCCTCAGGATTTTTGAGTAAACACCCCTTGTTCACTCACTATTTTTAAGCATACTTTCGATCACGTGATATGACGTCAAGCTGTGTGGCCCTAGCCGACGTTACCTGAAAAATCTGTCCAAGATGGGTACCCTTGCGAGCCACGCGCTGTCAAGCATGAAACAACTCGTAAACCAAAACACTTCAAAACTACTTTGCTTGTTGTAACATTGTAAGAATATCCTATTACGCGTGATATTCAATTTTAAGGCTAGGCTATTTTTAACATATAAGTTGCAAGCGTGCAGGTTCAAGGTGCCACGCGCATTTTTTATGCGCCGAAAGCGCCATTACCAACAGTCCGCCTGCTAGTGACAGATAATATCCTGTGTACTGTTAATTTGTGGCAATGCAATAATGTTAACGTTAGTCAATAACTCTTTTCCGCAAGGGGTAGTCCATGCACCCAAATGAGCTAGTGGCTAACGTTAGCTGTAACTTTGAGACAAGGGCGTATGGCTGAACCCAAGTGCACAGACTGATGACGAGCGTGGAACAGTGTCAATAGTTTATTCGGATACAGGATCGGCAGGCAGAATAGTCAGACATGCGGGGATCAGGAACGGGCAGAATAGTCAGACAGGCGGGGATCAGGAACCGGCAGAAGAGTCAGACAGGCGGGGATCAGGAACCGGCAGGGATCGGTTCGGTGGAGGGATCGGTGGAAGTCAGAGATGAGGCGGGGATCCATGATGAAGCGAGCTGGGATCCAGGAGCGCTCCTCCGGACCGTACCCCTCCCAGTCCACCAGATACTGGACCCCACGTCCACGGCTGCGGGAGCGGAGGAGACGCCGAATGGTGAACACCGGACCCCCATCGATGAACTGAGGGGGAGGAGGGGGCGGAACAGGAGGAGCCAGAGGGCTCTCCTGGACAGGTTTGACCCTGGAGACATGGAAGGTGGGATGGATCCTCATGGAACGAGGAAGCTGAAGGCGAACCGCCACAGGGTTTATGATGCGAATTATGGGGAATGGTCCAATGAACTTGGGAGCCAGCTTGCGACTCTCCACCTTGAGAGGTAGGTCACGGGTGGAAAGCCAGACTTCCTGGCCAAGTCGGTAGGCAGGAGCCGGCGTGCGGTGCTTGTTGGCAGCAGAAGCTTGGCGATCTGCAGCCTTGGAGAGAGCAGTGCGCCCCCGGGTCCAGGTGCGTCGACAATGACGGATCAGGGCTTGAGCCGAGGGGCAGGAAGACTCCTTCTCCAGGTCGGGGAATAGGGGTGGCAGGTATCCGTAGGCGCACTGAAAAGGAGAGAGACTGGTGGATGAACAGTTGAGGGTGTAATGTGCATATTCTACCCATACCAGTTGGTCAGACCAGGAGGCCGGGTTGCGGTTCACCAGGCATCGAAGGGTGGTCTCCAGGTCCTGATTAACCCTCTCGGTCTGTCCATTTGACTGGGGATGGAATCCGGAAGATAGACTGACGGTAGCCCCGACTAGCCTGCAGAACTCCCTCAGAGACGACATCGGTGGGTAACCCATGGAGGCGGAAGACGTGGTGGAGGAGTAGGTCCGCAGGAGTTTAGTAAGGGGGATGAAATGGGCCAGCTTACTAAACCGATCCACAAGGGTGAGGACGACAGTGTGGCCCTTGGACGCGGGAAGACCGGTCAAGAAGTCCAGAGAGATGTGCGACCAGGGACGATGGGGAATGGGCAAGGGGTGCAGGAAGCCAGCAGGGGGCAAGAGGTCTTACTCTGGTTACACACGCGGCATGCGTTGACGAAACCCCGGACATCCTCCTCCAGTGACGACCACCAGAAGCGCCGTCGCAGGAAGTTCTGGGTCCGCTGGATGCCGGGATGGCAGGTGAGTCGGGAAGCGTGCCCCCACTGGAGCACGTCGGAGGGGAGAGCGGCTGGAACGAACAGGCGGTCAGGGGGAAAGGAACTGGGAGCTGGCAGATTAAGGGAGGCGGCCCTTACCTTCTCCTCAATCTCCCAGGTGACAGCAGCGACAAGGCAGGAGGCTGGGACAATGGTGGAGGATTCAGCCATCTCATCAGGGGACTCGGGGAACTGTCGAGAAAGGGCATCTGGTTTAGTGTTCCGAGAGCCAGGGCGATAGGACAGGGTGAAGTTAAACCGATCAAAAAACAATGACCAGCGGGCCTGTCTGGATTTTAGTCTCTTGGCAGTTCGGATATACTCCAGGTTTCGGTGATCAGTCCAAACCAGGAATGGAACCCTGGCTCCCTCTAAGCCAGTGCCGCCACTCCTTCAGGGCCAGCTTCACCACCAGAAGCTCCCTGTTTCCAATATCATCATTTCTCTCCTGGGGGGTTAGGCGACGAAAGAAAAAAGCACATGGACCTTCTGGTCGGAGGATGAACGCTGGGAGAGGATCCCCCTACTCCCACACCAGATTTGTCCACCTCCACAATGAACTGATGCTCGGGTTCGGGGATCTGGAGGATGGGGGAGGTGGTGAAGCGGGTCTTGAGGGCTTCGAAGGACTCTTGAGCAGCGTCAGACCAACGGAAAGGAACCTTGGGTGAGGTGAGGGCCAAGAGGGGGGAGACGATGGAGCTGAACCCTTGGATGAAACGCCGATAAAAGTTGGCGAACCCCAGGAAACGCTGCAGCTGCTTGCGTGTCTCCGGGGTAGCCCAGGATGTCACAGCAGAGACCTTGGCTGGATCCATCTGAAGGCTGTCCTTAGCAATAATATATCCTAGGAAGGTGACAGAGGGAGCATGGAACTCGCACTTCTCCGCT
The DNA here is from genome assembly GCA_900291075.1 of Melanogrammus aeglefinus. Lineage (NCBI taxonomy): Eukaryota > Metazoa > Chordata > Actinopteri > Gadiformes > Gadidae > Melanogrammus > Melanogrammus aeglefinus. The sequence goes on from OLKM01002510.1 coordinate 12,173, forward strand.
TTGACGAACAAGGAGTTGTCCAGGAGGCGACGGAGAACTGAGCAGACAGAGGTCGAGGCGGGTAGCAAGCTCGATCAGAGCTTCCAGTGATAATGGTGGGTCGTACGCAACCAGCTCATCCTTGATGTACCCAGCCAGCCCTTGTAGGAAGACATCGCGGAGAGCGGCCGGGTTCCAATCACACATGGGGGCCCTGGTGCGGAAGTCAATGGCGTAATCCAAAACTGAACGACGTCCCTGGGACAGGGCTAACAACTCCCGGCCGGCCTCAGCTCCCAGAAAACCGGTTCCGCAGATTCTTCCTGAGAGTCTTCGGCAAAGGAGGTGGAGAGAGAGGCGGCAGGCGAGGTACCTCTCTGCCATTCAGCGGTGCCCCAAAGACGCGCCCATCCGGAGAGATGATTTACGGCGTAAGCCACCCGGGCTTCTTCTGAGGCGAAAGTGAGTGGCTGAAGAGAGTAGAGAATTGTGCAATTGCACAGGAGGATGTTGCAGGTGGTAGGGTCACCATCGTAGCATGCGGGGACTCCTACACTAGGCCCGCGGAGTAGAGGAACCGGACTCTCGGTCGCCGCTGGAGCAGGAGGTGAAGCGGTGGCGCCGGTCTGGACGTTTGCCAATTCCTGGCGGATTCGTATCAGGTCTTGCTGTCCCTGGGCCGTGATGGTCCATTCACCTGCTGCTGTAGCGCGCCTCTCCATCCGGGAGATGCGGTCGTCCATCTCTGGGCTGGGTCCATTGTTGGCCATTGTTCTGAGACAAGGGCGTTTGGCTGAACCCAAGTGCACAGACTGGCGACGAGCGTGGAACAGTGTCAATAGTTTATTCGGATACAGGATCGGCAGGCAGAATAGTCAGACAGGCGGGGATCAGGAACCGGAAGAATAGTCAGACAGGCGGGGATCAGGAACCGGCAGAAGAGTCAGACAGGCAGGAATCAGTAACCGGCAGAATAGTCAGACAGGCGGGGATCAGGAACCGGCAGAAGAGTCAGACAGGCGGGGATCAGGAACTGGCAGAAGAGTCAGACAGGCAGGGATCAGAGAGCAGGCAGGATCGGTGGTAGGTCAGGATTTGAATCGCGCGGGAAAGCACTGTGAACACAAGAGAACAATCTGGCAGGAATGTCTTCTTCTTCTTCTTCTTCTTGGGGTTTTTCGGCGGTTGGCATCCACAACTTGGTGCATTACCGCCCTCTTCTGATCCAGTTAACGAAATCAAAAAACCAAAATATCCAAACACTCACTCATTCACACCTTCTTTCTACTCTATATCCTACCATATAACCCTGTTTCTCTCAAAAAGCCAAACAATACTTTTATACAATTCCTCTTCATTAAACTTAAAATATTTTCCAAAGTATACTCCTGCATACCCAATTCTCTCAATTGATTTTTCATACTATCCCTCTCCATCCCATAACCACTACAGTTCATTAAAACATGTTCCACTGTCTCCTCTACCTGGCACCCCTCCACATAATCCAGTGGGGTGTTTTCCTATCAAATTCATTGTTTTATTTAGTGCACCTGTGCCCAACCTTAACCTAATCAAAATTTGTTCATCCTTCCTCTGACCACTATGCCTTATTTTAACATTAACACTTTTTTGAATATTATATAAATATCTCCCTTTCTCCTCACTGTCCCATTTGACTTGCCACATCTTGTTAACTTTTCCCCATATCAGGCTTTTAACTTCTGCCTTACTTAAACTGATATTCATTTGTACTTTTTCCTTCTCCAATGCCTTCTTCGCCATCTTATCGGCTTTCTCATTTCCCTTCACCCCTACATGAGCTGGAACCCATAAAAAAAGCATTTGCCTCCCCTGCTGAACGATTCTCGTAATCGACTGTAAAACTTCATACAACTGGCAGGGAATGTTTGGGAGGAAAGGACTGATATAGGGGAAACACAGGTGAAGGTGGTTGGGTTAATTGGGAGTGATCAGGGTGGCAGGCAGGTGAATGAGAAAACCAGAGGCGGATCAAGACAAACTTTTACTCAAACAAAGTTAAGGTTATGGACATAATAGTTACTGAATTTACTCTGCAAGTTTTCATTTAACCTTTATAAATTTCTTTTCATCATAGGTTGAAGTGGAACAAGTGCAGTGAGCATCCCCAAAATCCAGGTGACTCAAATGTTTATTTAGGCTGTAACCTATTTTTCGCCTTTTTTTTTATTTGAGGCCTTTTTCATTACCATATAAAGCTGGCCTTACACCCCATTACAATATAGATAATATTTGTGAATAACAAGTTAGCTACCCTCTGAAGTGGAACAACATGGTTTCTGTGTAGTCAGACAATTCATTTAAAAGTGTAGGAAGAGCGGAAGCAGACACACTCTGTGTGATTTCATAATATCAAAGCATAAAGCAGACAAGACCCCAACTGTGTTTTGAAATCTGATAACATTGTTAATATGAACTCATGGTCATAGCGTGCTTCACTGTTTGGGGGGTCAGCCCTGGTCTAGTTCAGTTATTTTAGGCAGTCAGCAGTGAATGCATGGACACTGAAGACTTTAATCATTTTTTGCGAAGTGAGTTGTATCTATAAAACCCAGTCCGTGTCGGACTTCCCTGCTGCGGCGCCCGTTTCCTCGCCCAGCCAGCCCCGCGAACCGTTTATTCCTACTCCGGTCAGGTATGCGGGGGAGTTAGACCGTTGTCTCTCGCGCTTTCCTATTCTGATTTTGTTTACGAAATGCAGAGGGTATTTGACCACCTGGTTCGGGGAAAGGAAGACAGCAGCCGCATTCTCTCCCTGCGTCAGGGCTCAGACTCTGTCGCTCAGTTCGCACTAAATTTCCGTATTCTCGCAACGGAGAGGGGAGGATGGGATGAGACGGCTTTACAGAGCATTTTTTTGAGGGCTGAGACTGGACTTCCTCCCTGAGCCCAAGGAGGTCTTCGCCTTGGATGGTTGCCTCTTGGCTCGGGTTACTCACCGGACCACTCCTGTTTCGCTCCTGCTATCGGGCAACCATCAGGAATTAATTCGTTTTTTTGTTATTCCCTCCCCCACGTCCCCCTTCCCTGGCTGAGATTGCATAACCCCCACATTGACTGGTCCACCTCATCTAAAGCCAGCTGGAGCACTTTTTCTCACTCTCACTGCCTTCGGTCAGCCACGCCCCCTAGTAAGCCTGTGGCTCCTCCTCACTCACCTGACCCCATAGACCTCTCTGGAGATCCCTACACTTACCATGACCTCCAGGAGGTATTTAGTAGAGATAGGGCCCAGTGCCTGCCCCCTCAACGTCCCTATGACTGCTCTCTTGACTTGTTGCCCGGTACCCCCCTGCCTTCCAGCAAACTGTACAACTTGTCTAAGCCGGAGAAAGAGTCCATGGAGAACTATATTTCCGAGTCACTGGCAAATGGCCTCATTCGTCCTTCTTCCTCTCCCGTGGGAGCAAGGTTCCTCTTTGTGGAGAAGAAGGAAAAATCCCTGCGCCCACCTATGGACTACAGGGGAATAAACAACATCACAGTCAAGAACAAGTACCCTCTTCCGCTTCTCGACTCTCCCTTCGCTTCTCTTCACCAGGCCACCGTCTTCACTAAGCTGGATCTCTGGAGCGCCTACCATCTCGTTCGCGTCCGGGAGGGGGACGAAGGGAAGACAGCGTTCAACACTCCACTGGGTCACTTCGAATACCTTGTTATGCCTTTCGGGCTCACTAATGCCGTTTTCCAGGCTCTAATCAATGACGTTCTCGGGGATATGTTACACCGATTTGTAGTAGTCTATCTCAATGACATTTTGATTTTTTCTAGGGACCTCACTGAACATAAGCAGCAGCTTCGGCTGGTGTTACGGCGGTTATGGGAGAACAAGCTGTTCGTCAAGGCTGAGAAATTTTCCGTCCACTGACTCGGTCAGTTTCCTGGGCTTCTTGGTGCAGAGGGGTCAACTGTAGGCGGATCCTGAGAAGGTGAGGGTGGATTCAGAGTGGCCGGTTCCTACCTCTCGGAAACAGCTACAAAGGTTCCTGGGATTTGCCAACTTTTATAGAAAGTTCATAAGGGATTATAGTCGGGTGGCTGCTTCCTTAACCCAATTAACCTCCACTAACGTTCCTTTCGGTCGGTCTCAGGCGGCTCAGTCCGCGTTTCTGCGGCTCAAGAAGTTGTTCTCCTCGGCTCCTATACTGTGTCATCCCGATCCAGCTATCCAGTTTGTGGTGGAGGTGGAGGCACTGGTTGTAGGGAGCGGCGCATTCATTTATCGTGTGGATGGACCATCAGAACTTGGACTACAGCGCGTAGGCTGAACTCCCACCATGCACGTTGGGCTCTCTTCCTGGGTTGGTTTAGTTTTACCCTCACCTTCCGTCCTGGTTCCAAAAACGGAAAAGGCCGACACTCTCTCTCGCCAGTACGACTCCCCGGTGTTGCAGTCGGTGGAGGAAAATATTCTCTCTCCCGCCTGTGTCATCGAGGCCAGTTGATGGGGAGATTGAGCGGCGTGGTGCTTGGACGCGCTCAGCAAGGACTACTACCCTGAGGGGTTGCTCTCCGGTCGAGTCATAGATGTTGTTGCGGCCGTGCCGTCGTCCGCACGGGCCGTTTCTCCAGTGGGGTCACGAGTCCAGAGTTGCCTGCCATCCAGGGTTTCTCCGCTCTCTCTCTCCTCCGACAGCGGTTTTGGTGGCCCTCCATGGCTGCCGACACCAAGGGATTCGTGGCTGCCTGTTCCATCTGTGCCCACGGCAAATTGTCACACCGTGCTCCGGCTGGTCTCCTGCGCCCTCTACCTGTTCCATACCGACCATTGTTGCACATAGCAGTGGACTTCGTCACTGTTCTCGTGCCCTCAGATGGTAACATGATCGTACTGACTATTATCGATCGTTTTTCTAAAGCTGTGCATTTTGTTCCGCTTTCAAAACTCCCCTCAGCTCTGGAGACAGCGAACCTGCATGTGTTCCGGCGCCACAGTATCCCCCAGGACATTGTGTCGGACCGGGGACCGCAGTTCTCCTCACGAGTGTGGAAGGCGTTTTGTCAGGCGTTGGCGTCGGCCACCCTCTCCTCCGGCTACCACCCACAGACTAACGGCCAGACGGAGCAAGCTACCCAGGACCTCGGGTTGGCATTACGTTGAGTCGCCGCCGAACACCCTGTCTCCTAGTCCACTCATCTGCCGTGGATCGAATACGCAAGGAACTCTCTGGTCTGCTCCGCCACAGGTATGTCTACCTTCCATGTGTCTATGGGCTTTCAGCCCCCACTCTTCCCGGTGCAGGAGAAAGAGGTGGTGGTCCTGTCAGTCCAGGAACATCTCTGACGCATCTGCCGGGTATGGCGTGAGGCAAGGGAGGCACTCACGCCCACGGCGGCCCGGAACCGGCAGTTGTCAGACCGTCACCGCACTCCGGCTCCCGACTACCAGGTGGGACAGAGCGTCTGGCTCTCCTCTCAAGACCTGCCCCTTCGGACTGAGTGTAACAAGCTGACACCTAAGTACATTGATCGGTATGTGATTTTGGGTGTCATTAATCCGTGTGCTATCAAGCTCAAGCTACCCCATGTGCTCAACGTCCATCCGGTCTTCCACGTTTCACTTCTAAAACCTGTTTCTACCAGCCATAAACACTGCTGTCCTTGAGGACGAGGATCCTGCTCAGTGTCACCATGCAGGCACATCTGTTTTTCCTGAGTCTGACAGTTGGTGTGACACCAGCCAGTTAAGGGCCCAGTTACACCATGATTTGTCTTGCTTTTTTCTTAAAGAGGCAAGCTGTTTGAGAATAACTATCCTGTGGTAATGCCAGTGCAGTATGTATTAAGGCCCATTCACATCCTAAATCCGGATACGGACCGTTTCGTCCGGTCCCGGAGCTGTTTTGTCCGTAATCGAGTCCGTCGCCTCTGACTACTTACCCATCCCGGATGCTCCGGCGAACCGGGAGCAATACCACCGGAAATCGAGGCGGCAAGTATGGAGTCAAAAAGTCAGAACCATTCGCGAATCTTAAATTAAACGAAGTAGAGAGAACAGGACATTTATAAATGGCGCAAAATTTGGAGGAGAGGATCTGCGAGTTGGTGAGGGGGTATATCCACCTGTATGTTTGTACCGTGCCAGGTCATCGCGACAAACAACGATGCATGAACAGCTGGGAGGAAATAGCGCTTGCCCTGGAACTGCCTGTGAAACTGCTGGAAAACTGTGCAGAATAAATGGAATCTTGCCAGGGACAGAGATTTGTTCCAGCACCATAACAAAGGGCAAGTCCAAGAAGAGTGGGGTTGCTGCCGGGCCCAGAACCATCCCACATGAACGCAATTGGCTTGGCTGAAGTGGCAGATCAGACACGCGAAACACTCGTCCAACTTTGATGCAAGTATTCTTTTATGTCTGCTTGTGTAAAGATTAATTGGTTGTTGAGTTGTTTGCTTTCGTTTCTACCTATTTACCGGGTCTATTGAAACACTTTGAATCAAACCTACTTTAGAAATGAACTGTACAAGACTGAAAGCCAATCTTCTTTCAATAGCAACCTACATCTGTCCTCTGTCAAATACAGTTGGATCCACAATCCTTGCCATCTCTGCAATTAAAACATTTTATAACAAAGAATGTTGTGTTGGAGTAGAGTTATTAATGATATATTTTGTACTTCTATCAGAGGTGTAGCCATGGTTTCAACATTGCGGGGGACAAATGCCTGGGGGCGGGGTCCGCCCCCTCCATGGCAAAGATTTTGACATGCATAATCTGATGCACTCTGAGAGCAAAATCTCAAAAACTTAGCACCTCATTTTGAGACCTTTTTTAGGGATGATGTTTGTTAAACACTTTAAACACTCGATGTGACAAGCAGTCTGGGGAGTGGTGAAGACTTGAAATTAGGAAAAGGTTGACACACATATACTTCAGAGCTCTGTTTGCTTAACTGTTTATACAATTAAATATAACATTCTTGTGCTCCTCAAATATTTCAATCAATCCAGTCCAATTTTTTTTTCCCACATTATATTCATGGATGTTTTGTCTTTTTTTTTTACAAAAACACACACAAAACAAACACCTGCACCATCACAACAAGGACACAAAATCCAGCCAGTTCTTACTTCATTACATTTTTATTGCATAACCATCAACAAATGCCAATGGTGAGTAAACCCACCCAGGTGAATCCATCTCATGAACCTAAATAGAAGTCACCCAAAACTTTTGTTAACCCCTCAGAAAACCCATAGATTTCTGATATTTCCACCACTTGTTTAATAAGTACATAGATGAGTTTCATGAGAGAAGCGCACTGAGCTAATCTCATGGTGAAACCCATTAGCCGTAATTGAATGATGCACTGTTAAAGAATTAGACATGTCAAGGACATAAACCTAAATATTTCTATGATTAGTTATAGATGAATCTATGAATGCATAATTATACAATTTTTTGTAACTTTGAATGGAGACTTGACTTAATTAATTTATAACATTGAAATAAATAACAATTACTCATAATGCTTAGTCTACTGGTTATTTAGGCTCCATGCAAACTTTTTATATATATTTATTTCATTTGAGGTAATGAATCATCTTTTTTCACCAGAAGTCACTATGGAACCATTTAAGCTGACTATGTTCCATTAAAGCCCACCTCATGTTTTTCAATAGGAAATCCATGTTGTCAGACCAATCTGTAAGAGAGAGGCTGTTTATTTTAAGACTTGATTACATGGGGTTATATACACATCAAGAATTATACACCTGTCTAAAAGTATTACATTTATCTTAGTATAATAGATGAAGCGAATTTGTTCTCAGGAAGATAATTACTACAAAAAGAAGAAATCACAGCAGTAGTCCTAAAATAGTAGAGGAATAGGCTTAATGGGTACCTTTACCGTAACAAAATAAGGTGATTGGGATGAAGCATGGGCTGGAGTGAGGGGGGAGCTTTCAGGCTGGAGAGAGTGAGAGCAAGCAAGCTGGATGTGGAGATCCACAGGAGCTCTACAGCAGGAAAGAAACAAGGACGATATAATACAACTGGTGAGAAAAACTACTGTCAGGACTGGCTCCTTTTCCTGACAAACAAAACGCGGAGAGGGGAAGGTGCCGACAATGATCGGATTTATTGTAGAACAAACATCAGTATGGAGGATATCAGTGGTGAGTGCGGTGCATGGATGGATATGTAGGTGTTGGTCTTTGCCATTAAAACCAAAGAGGGCAGATGCAAGCGGGGAAGCTGCGGGACGCCAGGCCATGAATGGAATGAGAGAGAGAGAGCAAGAGACGGCGTTCTCCACCCGGCTTTTACGGGCATGGCCACGCCCCCCCTCGCACGCACACCGGAGGCCATGAGTAATCCCTGAGGGAGAGGTAGAGGCAAGAGAGCGAGAGGGGCGCCACACACACACACCCATACACACAACCACTTGGGGTTGTCACACCTTAAGACGGGACCCCAAAGGGGACCCGGCACAATAAACCCACAACTTATTAAGGGTGGCAGGACCAGCTACATGTTAACCATTTACAGTTGTAACCATACTCTAACTAACATGAATTACATGAACAATTCCCACTGCAAACCCCAAGCCAACTCACCCAGCCATCCCAGAACTCTG
>OLKM01002510.1:20904-66106 GCA_900291075.1 Melanogrammus aeglefinus
AGGAGTGAATTTAGCCATGGTCGCTCCTGTCCCTGTGTTCCTGTGTTGGATGTTTGCTCCCGGGTACACTTGACCGACAGTAGGTGAGGCACTTCAATTTGACGGGAAGCAGGAGTTTAACGGACTGCTGTTATTTCCTGTGGCGTTTGAATGAGACACTTCCTCTGTACGCGCCGCTTGTTGAAACACACTGGGCCGCCAAAGTACAATGGCCGGAAGGACGGATTAACCGAGGAAATCGAATGAGTCCAGTTGGGATTTGTTGTGGTCTTCCTGATGGAGCAAATTTGTATAAATAACCATGACAATGTGTGTGTTTGTGTGTGCGTGTGTGTCTGTGCGCATATGTGTGTGTGTGTAATGTATATGGGTGTATGTGTCTCTGTGCAGTACTCCCTAGCACCCAGTGTGTCACTCCTCCCAAACCAAATTCCTCGGTGTGATGCGCTTGCCAAACACGCCAACTGGCCGTTGCGGTGACCATGTTTAATTAAAAGCCTGACCTCATGGGGCTGAGGTGCGTTCGGTTTCCCCGACGACTGACCGTCATGAACATGGGACTTATTCACTTTGCGTTTAGAACCAAGATGGAACTAAGACAGCCGCTATAGGTGAATTAAGGCCCATGGTGTTGCGTTATTTATATCTGCTGTTGTGAGTGCGTAAGGAGGCCTGTGAGGGACATATTGTACCTTCTTCCAGGTGACGATCGGGGTTGGGATGCCGATGGCCTCGCAGCTCAGGTATACTTGGGAGCCCGAAACATTGTACACGTCCCCTGGGGCCGTCACGATCACCGGTGCTATAGAGCAGAGGGAGAACACGTGGCAAAAGTTGTTGGCTAGATGCCTTTTAACCAAGGCAAAGCATAACAAGCAGGTACATGGGTTAACTAAGGTACTTGGCTTAGGAATGGCTACACGTAGACTGTTGAACATTGGGGTTTGAACCCAGAACCTTTAGGCTCTGAGTCAAACCGTTTATAACCAATAGATTATTGTGAGGTTTATCTTTATCGTGAGAAGATAATCTGAGTGATAGGGGAGTTGAAATAGAAGAGGGAAGAATTGCGTTAAAAAAAACAAAAGAAACGCTCTCATGGATATCAAACAGGATTACTTATAACACACATTCCTCGCCGTTTCTGTGCTTTGGGAAAATGCAACCAGTGGCTTTGTGCAGCTTGGTTAAGTATTTCACCCCTGGCCAGCTTCTCTGTCAAGTAAGCTGATCTGTTGTTTTTTTTCACATAGAAAAAGGGAGTCATGATACATTTATGGTAATGGGAAATCATTAAAGATATTATAGTGTGTTCATAACATAAATCCACTTTAAGTGGTGGCAAGCTGCCGATTAAAAATAACCATAATAATGACAATGTGTTTACATTATTTATCTCCCCTTTTATTTGTAGACAAACCGACCCTATTCCAACTAGGCTAAGTTGCATTTGTATTATTGTTAAAACAAAAAAGATAATATATTATTTGAAAATCGTTACAAAACATTGTAGCTCAAGACATATATTTAAGAGATGTGTGTTTAACTGATGCATTAGAATAATTGTCTCACATTTCTGTTTCCCATCAAATCTTTTTAACGTTGCGGGGTCAAGCTCCACATACCAGCCGGACGTGACAACGGCGAATAGAGAGGCGACCAGATCTACAACCCTGTGAGTCAGCCTACGCTCCCACACATTTCAATTGATCCTTGACCCTGCAGTGTCGCAGAGAGATAAATCAACAGGTTCTCCATCATTAACATCTGCTTCACATTGTTTTAATCAAAGTTGTTCTACTCCTCGGGGTCCTCAGCTGTAGAGCTACTGAGTCAAACTATCTCGTTCTACGAGAGAAGGCCTACTGTCGCAACACAATGGCCAGTGCTCGGTAATAATTAATAGTGTGCTGGTTCAGTGGTCCTCCACAAACACCCACGCACACGCACACGCACACACACACACACACACACACACAAACACACCCACACACACTAACAGGGTGCGTCTCTGTGTTTCTATGGGGGGCCTCTTGGTTTTAACAAAGAGCCCGTCTCCTTTACAAGAGTAGGCCTGCTGCTGGAATTCAGCTACGGCTGGGTCCAGTATAGGGCTACTGTTTCCAGGGCCATGGCCTACTTTGTCACGGGTAGGTCTACTTCACCACCAGCCTTCATGAGGGAGGGGGGGGGGGGGGGGGGGCGTGTGTGTTTACTCTGACCACATGCTAAGCATCCAGACTAAATTGTGAACGTAGTAAAACCAAAAAAAAAAGTTGATGAAAAGCCATAATAAGATTTACTGACCGGCGTGGCAATCTTTTTTTTTTTTTAATTTAATTTAATTTAATTTAATTTAATTTAATTTAATTTAATTTAATTTAATTTAGGCATGGTGGTTAATATTCTATATAAGCTTTTGCTTCATGGTCACTTCTACGCCGAATACTTTTTGAACCCTCACCTGTTGCACATCTTCCCTTGTTCTGCACAGTGATCGCCTCCTGCTTCGCCGCGACGGCTTTGCTGCTGGCGGCTTTCAGGTCGCATCCCGTCTGGTAGGACACCCCGTCATTGCCGCACACCTCGTAGTTGGCTTTACAGGCGCACACGCCTGCTTTGCTCTTCTTGTCCTTGTCGGACTTGACGCACTCCAGCCCCGACGCGCAGCGCCTGGCAGCGGCTCCGCGCCCGCCGCACTGCTCGCCCGCTGCGGCGTTGCAGACGACGCAGCAGCCGCAGGAGTCGAGCGCCGAACCCGCCGCACATCCGTCGACGGGCAGCGGCTCGCAGACCGTGAGTTCGCAGGTACCACAGCTGCGCGAGACTCGGCTCGCGGACACCATGGACAGTGACACGACGACGGCGTAAAGAATCAGCATGTTTGCAACAGAGTTCTGGCAGTTCTGTGTGCAAGGTGTTGCCGCTTTCAGTGAGCTAAATTAACTGTACCAGCAAAGAGTTCTCGCTGTAATAAAAACTTGACCACGCCCACAGTGTCAAGCCATTGGTGCCTTTCAATCGGCCCCTGTCCAGTTCATGTGGGGCCCCTCCATGGGTGCAGATGGCATTGGGGACGGGGGGGGGGGCGTGACCCCCTCAGATTCATAGTGACCCCCCCCCCCACTGTCCCTACATAAGGCGACAAACATCGCCGTTAAAACAGAGGATTAATGTTCCGTTAGTTCAGCGGTCCTCAAACTTTTTTGGTCATCCCCCATTTTGGACAAGGGGGGAATTTTCAAGCCCCACCTGCCCCCTCGCCCCAACACAATGCTAATGAAATATGCAAAGCTTAACATTTTCAAATGTATTTAAGTAACATCAAGTAACATCATCTTGCATCTAAATTCTAACTCAATAACATCAATTAAAAGCAAGTTCAATACTGTATAGAGATTTACATGGACACTGATCCGATTAGAAGTGGAAGAACAGCTCAATCGGAAAAAAAGAATGATCATATAGGCCTACGCCTCAATCGGAATACAATTCTCTGATCGGAATAGAATTCCATGTGGAATAGAGGTGGTGTAGTCCGCTAATCTACATGTCTTATTCCGATTGGTTTGGGGTGGGTGCGGCTACTTTTTAATTTGGGAGAGATGGCATCAGCAGCTGCAGTAGTTCTCAATTGGTCCGTCTGTACTTTTGTGCACACCAAACTTGACCGCTGTCAAGGAAAGTGGATTTTTTTGCCTGATTCACGTCTTTGTTATTAGGCCTACTCTGCAAGTTGCCCGGTCACTCATCAGCCACATGTGCCCGGTTGCTAATCACGTCAACGTCTTTGGTGGACTGCGGATACTAATTTTGAAAGACACACTGTGTGAAGATATTGTTTCATTTTGGCAAGGAGCCGTGTAATAAGGGGGATAATGTGTAGAATGTCACCCTTCAGGGCGAAGCAATTAGACACCTCCGCATCACGTCGGGGTCCGGTTCGCCCTGTCGGGGTTTATTTTCCCGATAACGACCGGCGTTCTGTACAGCATTATCCCTTACATTTATTATATAAGCCCAGACCAACATAAAGCTGCTTGCACACCGCCGCGCGGCCACTCGCCGCCTCCATTCATTTCAATGAGCGACGGGCGGCAGAGGGGAGGCGGTTACAAAAGCGGCTGATAACCAGGAAGCGGTGAACACGCACAGATGCTGCCCTACCGCTCAGCTCTCCGCGTGTTGAAACTCAGCAGCAGCCGGTTTTGAAGTGCCTGGCCCTGCCATCAGAGGTGTAGCCATGGTTTCAACAGGGGGACAAATGCCTGGGGGCGGGGTCCGCCCCCCCCCCCCCCCCAGGCAAAGATTTTGAACATGCATTAAATGTAGCCTGGCTCCGCCCGCCCACCTACTTCCGGCCAAATTTCATTTTCCCTTCTGTACAAATGAAATGAAGTACGACGGTCTGGTAGGACCAGGCTAAATCTGATGCACTCTGAGAGCAAAATCTCAAAACTTAGCACCTCATTTTGAAGACCTTTTTAGGGATGGATGTTTTAAACACTTTGACACTCGATGTGACCAAGCAGTCTGGGAGTGTGGAAGACTTGAAATTAGGAAAAGGTTGACAAACATACTTCAGAGCTCTGTTTGCCTTTACTTTTTAAATTAAATATATAACATTTTGTGCTCCTCAATATTTCAATCAGTCAGTTCTTTTTTCCCCACATTATATTCATTGATGTTTTGTCTTTTTTTTTTTACAAAACACACACAAACACCTGCACCATCACAACAAGGACACAAAATCCAGCCAGTTCTTACTTCCATTACATTTTTTATTGCATAACCATCACAAATGCCAATGTTGAGTAAAACCCACCCAGGTGAATCCATCTCATGAACCTAAATAGAAGTCACCCCAAAACTTTTGTTAACCCTCAGAAAACCTAGATTTTCTGATATTTTCAACCACTTGTTTAATAAGAACATAGATGAGTTTCATGAGAGAGCGCACTGAGCTAATCTCATGGTGAAACCATTAGCCGTATTGAATGATACACTGTTAAAGAATTAGACATGTCAAGGACATAACCTAAATCAGGCCTATTCAACTAGCGGCCCGTGGGCCAAATGCGGCCCCTCGTAATTTTTTTCTGGCCCGCAAGAGGTTGCATGCAAAAAATAAATAAAATAAAGGAGTAACATAGTTGCATGAAAATCAGGTTTCTGTGTATAGCCGGTGATACTAGCCAGTATCAGTACCCCACAATCAGGAACTGGCATCACTTATTCTGACAATGTTTGGCTGAACCGATACGTGTGAATCTAGCTTTTCATGAATGCCATCAGAACAAGGGACCTATAAGAAGCTGCCTGAGGCCAAGTCCACACGTACCAAAACAATCTTTTTTTTCTCCGTTTTCCCTGGCATCGTTTCAAGAACATTTGCGTCCACACGGATCCATCTCAATATGACTCAAAAACGCTACTTCATGTTCCAGGCGTATAGGTGGCGCTGTTTTTTTAGAAATTCACCGGAAACGGAGAGGAAGAGGCGGGAGCATGCACAAAAAGCTTGAGCGCTGTATACAAATAAACAAGTTAATAACGGCTTGTGTTGTTGTCCATCAGTCTTTTTTGCTCAACGTGGTGGCACAGGAGCATAATATTTTGTGATAGTAACCCTAATAGGCACAATATCTTCTCCAGCAGGAACACGAGCATGTAGTCGGCCATAGTTGTTGTTATGAGACGTCGTCACAGGTTACAAGAGGTTACGCTCGAGGGTGTGGCGATGACATCATCGAAACGCAAGTATGCGTTTTGGCCGTCCAGACGAACACTCAAGGGGTGCGTTTCTGAATTTATTCACCCTGGGACCTGGTTTCAGAAAACTCCGTTTTCATGCGATGCGTTTACAGGATTCGTGTGGACGATCGGCCAAAACGATGCAAAACATCTGCGTTTTAACCAAAAAAACGGCTCCGTGTGGACGGGCCCTGAGTGTCTCAGGATGAGCCAAACTAGGCAAACAAGGCAGTACAATCTTTCTCACTGACTCACTGGCTCAAAATATCTCATATGTACAGTAGTTCTGTTTTGTGATGATTCAAACAACATTGTTGAATTCTAAATACGTGTCCAAAATACGTGAGAACAAAATCTTTTATAATGATACGATTAAAAGTGAAGAAGGAAGGAATGCGTCTGACAAGTTTATTCCATGTAGTAGTACTGTGTATATTAAGTTAACACTACTTTAAGTACGATTTATTTGTAGCGATTCATTCATGTAGTGTTACTCTGTGTGGCCCATGAACCCCCAGTGGTTTTCCTTTTCGGCCCACTTGTTAAGGAGGTTGAATAGCCCTGACCTAAATGTTTCCTGATTAATTATAGATTAATCTATGAATACATATATTATACAATGTTTTGTAACTTTGAATGAGACTTGACTTAATAATTATAAACATTGAATAAATAACAATTACTATAATGCTTAGTCTACTGGTTATTTAGGCTCCATGCAAACTTTTAGATATATTTATTGCATTTGAAGGTAATGAATCATCTTTTTTCACCAGAAGTCACTATGGAACCATTTAAGCCGACTATGTTCCATTAAAGCCCACCTCATGTTTTTCAATAGGAAATCCATGTTGTCAGACCAATTCTCACTGTAATGAGAGGCTGTTCATTTTAAGACTTGATTACATGGGGTTATATACATCAAGATTATACACTGTCTAAAGTATTACATTTATCTTAGTATAATAGATGAAGCTAATTTGTTCGCAGGAAGATAATTACTACAAAAAGAAGAAATCACAGCAGTAGTCCTAAGATAGTAGAGGAATAGGCTTAATGGGTACCTTTACCCTAACAAAAGAAGGTGATTAGGGATGAAGCATGGGCTGGAGGTGAGTGGGGGAGCTTCAGGCTGGAGAGAGTGAAGCAGGCAGGCTGGATGTGGAGATCCACAGAGCTCTACAGGCAGAAAGAAACAAGGATCGATATAATACAACTGGTGAGAAAAACTACTATCAGGTGTTAGATATACGAGAGCCAGGTACACATATCTACCACTGAAATTGAAGTATGATCCACCGCTGACAACAAGGAAACCGGATCTCTGTCCCCAGCACATTTAAAACCAAACTGCCCATGCATTGAGATCTAATTGGGAACATTTCGGACCATTGAGACGTCGGCATAATGAGGCATTGGAATTAGAAATGGGGCCGGGGGCAACGTCATCTGTCTTATTACATAGGTAACACATAGCTAATGATGCTGCTCGCTAGAGAAGCAACAACAACTCACGAAATTTGAGAGACACTATCAAAAGATTCATAACTTACCTGTGTTTTCGATCGTAACACGCCACTCATTTGCTTGATGGTTGATGACTAATGCAATCGAGCGACAAGTCAACGTCACCAAGCCGCACGTGCGGGGACGAATCAAATCATGGATCTATCCCATTGGCTAGCTAGCCCGAACAGCCATATTCCCATTGGCTGTAAGCGCTGTAGATGGAATCGGATAAAGTTATTTAGGGTGTGCGGCGCGCAGTGTTTGCAGAGATGCGTTCAGGGAATGGAGTGTACTTCAGGGAAAACCTAAGTGTTCTACCCATAGAAATATTGAATTGCTATATCCCTTTTCCCAGCGATTTATTTGGGGGGACACTTTGGGCATATCTGAACATTGGGGGGGACTTGTACCCCCCCAATGTATATGGCCGCTACGCCTATGCCTGCCATACATACAGTACATTTGGATTGCATGACAGGAATAGATCTATTCCAATTAGAAATCTAATAGGATCAGAAATTCCCATGTAAACGCGGCTAGTGACATTCCCTCCTGTTTGTCGCCCCCCACCTGTCACGTATTCCCCACCGGTGGGGCGCGCCCCACACTTTGAGAACCGCTGCGTTAGTTCGACTAATTTACATGAAGCGCGCATTGAGAGCCCGGCGTTTGTGTGCTACAACTAATGGTGCGTTCCAGTTTAAATTTCCAAACTCCAAGTCAGAATTTTAATCAGAACGGTCCCCCTGTGAAGTTGGATCTCCACCATAGAATTCATGCTATATGCTACTCACGTAAACAGTAGTTAGGCTACATGCTTTTTTTTATGTTGAGTGAGGCTGGGAAGCACTGGGAGCACTCAACTTTGGGGTTACGTTGTTCCGAGCTCCAAGTTCCGACTTTCAGTGTAAATTGAACACACCACAAAGGCACGACCCTCACACCCCAGGGTCCCTGGTAGCTGCGCCTGTACCTGTTGCGGTGATCATTGTCTACTATGACAGAGTGGGTGCTTTATGAAGAAACAAAATTAAGAAGCAAAAATCAGAGCGTTTTTTCGAAAAAGAAGCAATGTAAGTAGGCTATCCTACGCCTGTTGCCTGTTGACTTTCCCAGATGTGGCAGCTAATCATTTTGCATTGTTGAGTAGCTAGTGACATTAATAAACAGCATTTTCTCTTACCTGAAGTAGGCCAAATGTTAAATAAAAGTATTTTAAGCCGTAGATGAATAGCTTTAATGTATTTTCATTTTTATGTATAATCTTATTTTAACTAAAAAATTCCTAAAGAAATTTTGAGTGTGCCTGGCCCATGTATTAAAACCTTGTCATTCTCTTTAGATAGCTACCTAGCGCTAGCATATTAATACCTTTTCATTCTCTGTAGCTAGCTAGAGATTGTTGATGGTGGTGCCCATAACATCTGCTGAGGCAGAGTGAATTATGATTGAAGACATGGTTGTGATCAACCATGACGCAAAAAAGACTCAATGGCATTGCTGTGTGCCATAGGCCTATTCACCAAGAGGGGCTTGACAGACTGGCCAGACAAAAAATTGCCCAGCGGTATGTTAAGGGTAATGAAAGGATGAGAGATGTTTTTGGGTCCTTCAGCGAGTCTGCTTAGACAGTAAATTAGTTTGGCTTTTTGTTCATTTATGTAAATATGTTGTTGTTTACACTTCTGAGTATACACAAATGTTTCAATAAAACAGATTTTGCATAATGCATTAAGTTTCTGTGGGTTATTGGCATTCCAGACAAATAACAGTTTCATCATGGCTAGTGTTCATCAAGTAGGTTTTCTTTTACAATGTTCACTGTTGTTTATCCATGATTTCAAATAGCAATTCTCCAATGGCTTTTTAGTGCAAACCATTGGCCCATAGGCTATTATGAAAGTAACTACTTGAGCGCTAGTTAAAGCCCAAATTACACAAAAATAACTTATTGAGTTGAAATCATTTGCTGACAGCTTTGTCCCCCCCAGTTCAAAAATCCCATCTGCGCCCCTGGGCCCCTCCAAAGCTTCACACTATTCAGAGGCGCAGAGTGTCCAAACAGTAGAAAATACGTTTCAAAGATAAGCTCAAACGTTAATTTTATAACAAGGTAATAGACACTGATATAATATTATCATTGATGATACTCCCTATCTATCCATCTCTAAAGACAAGCAAATCATTGGAAGTGCAAGTTCAAAAGATTAACTTTTTTAGTTACTTTTGCAAATTCCCAGTTAGAAAAAGGCATCTTATGCATACAATAAACACAAAATCATGGGTGACTTATTTTAACATCAGAGCAAAAAAGGTTTATTTGATTTGATTGTTCCGAAGTGTGGCCAAACATGTGCCATTCAGAAACAAGTTTGGCTAAACTTAACACATTAGTACATTATTTTACACACACACACACACACACACACACACACACACACACACACACACACACACACACACACACACACACACACACACACACACACACACACACACACACACACACACACACACACACACACAAACACAGAGTTCATGGGAGGTACTTTTTCCTGAGGGCGGAGGCCAGGTCCCGGTAAGGGGTTTGGGAGTCGGACCTTAGCGGGGGGATTTGGCAGGCCATGCGGAAGCGTGGGGAGCGCAGCAGCAGGTTGTGTCCCAGACCCACCAGGCTGGAGCTCAGCCAGTAAAGAGCCAGGGACTAGAGAGTGATAGGATGGTAACAAAACGAGGAGGAGAGCGCGTTAGAGAGACGATAACCAAAGCCTGTATGAGGTCCTGGTAAGACAAGCGTTCCTATTCTGAAACAGAAACATCAAAGCAAGACACAGACGGAGAGACAGTGAGTGAAAAAGAGACATAACATGATGCTCCTCAAAGATGCTGATAAAGACACATTTCAAAAGGCGGAGAAAACTGCAGGTGTGCGTGTGCACTCACTCACTGTTTGCATCCATCACATACACATATCTACCCGCAGTGAGCAAGCATGTCCAAATCGCTCAGCAAGAATGCAGGAGTTTAGAAAGAATGCAGACATGTTTTGGCACGTGTGTACACTACATTAAGGTGAAGAAGTTTTCATGCATTTTGTAATTCACCATAACACCAGCATGTATGTGTTTGTGCGCGCGCGCGCACACACACACACACACACACACACACACACACACACACACACACACACACACACACACACACACACACACACACACACACACACACACACACACACACACACACACACACACACACACACACACACACACACACACACCTGTGATGCTATTTGTGATCCCGTTGTATTTTGGTTTAGTGTCATATCACAATATTATGACTAAATGTAAGGTTTCTCGTCAGAAAACCACCATGTACTTTCGCCATGTTTTTCTTCATGCAGAAACAAGTGCACACAACTGATGAGAGATAAGGGGCATGCAGAGGCACGATGAGGACAATCAAGCTGTCAGAGAGTGTATGTGCATGTCGGTGTGTGTGTATCGATGTGTGTGTGCGTACAAGTACACAAACTGAACATCACTGCAGTTATTCATACAGGTTTTGTTCCCGGAAAATAAGTATACACATGTTCAATCATGCACATCCTGTGTGTATCTTATTTATGACTTTGTAGAGATAAACACACTAGAAACCATATACAAGGTGTGTAAGCGGCTCACCGAAGGGACGGTGGCCGCGATGGGGACCATCAGAACAGACACACCTCGCAGGAAGTGGGTCATGTACCGCTGTAGGGAAGACACCTGCAGTCTCTGCACTGCAAAGATCTGAGACACACATTGGGAGACAGAGACAGACAGACAGGGAAACAGACAGGCAGGAGAGAAAGAGACAGACGGACAGACGAGAGAGAGTCAGGAGAGAGAGACAGACCAGAAGACAGCCAGACAGATCAGAGAGAAATAGACAGACAGGGATACCAGAGAGACAGATGGAAAGAAAGACAGACATAGAGGGGAGAGAGAGAAACAAACAGGAAGATTGACACAAAAGGAGAGAGACAGTCAGTCAATCAGGCCGAGGGACAGACCGGTGAACCAAAATCCCTAAGGGGAATTCATATGAGTGATGAGTGAGTGAGAGGTCAGGTCACAGATAACAGAGAAACCCTTTTAGGAAGGCTAGGTGTAGTGGAGGAACATCCAGGCCCAAACGGTAGGAATGAAAAAGTCTAGTCTGCATACAGTAATAAAAGATGGACATGTACAAACTAAACATGGTCATCCATGAGTAAGCGCAAGTTCAAACACAACTTCTGCTGGGCTATATTTTGTGCCTTGTGACCTGACTGGGGCCAACCAGAGCAACCTGTCTCACTCACCCTCTTGTAAGTTAGACCTAAAATATCCAAAATGTACACAACAACAAAAAATACATATAGTATATAAAAGAGTAAATACTGACCTCTATAATTAGCAAGTTAATGAGTCCAAGGGAGATAGGGAGGGCCCAAGTGTGATCTGGAAGGGTCAAGTCAGAGAACCACAGAGTGCCGCCTGTTGACAGCTCAGTGTGCAGCGCTGGAATACACAGAGAAACAATAAATAAGCATTGTTAATTACATTTATAAACAAACAGTACACACATTTTTTAAATATTGAGTTCTTAAAATATTAGTTTTTTTATAATTGCATCTTACCTATGACAGGTAGTAGTCACACTGTTTAATAGACAGTAATGTGTAGTGTGTGAGCAAGTGTGAAAGTGTGAGTTAATACCACATTACAAATGTGTTGCCTGCCATCTAAAAGGTTGAATCGATCTGCTGTGGTTTGGAATGATGTCACAAACATCTGTCTAAGCTTGTCTCACTTGTATCGCTTGTATCACTTGGATGAATGGACACACTTGAAACACTTTGTGTTTCATGTTTTCACATCACCTTTTCACAAAAATAAACTGCTTGCATAGTTAAGTGGGAGAGTCAACACAGAAGTATGTAGAATAGATCTCCTGCTACTCTCTGACCACATCCCTATCATACTGTGCCAATAACTGGTGGGTCCACTGGATCGGTTTTGAAATGGCTTTTAGTGGACAATAAATAAGAAGCATACCCGGTGGTAAAACAGGGGCCCTTTTACCTCTTAAAATCCAGCCTATTTTTAATTGTCCAATTTGTCTAATTAATATGCTTGGTGTTTGAGTTGTGTTTGGTGTGTGTAATGCCGCGAACACACCAAGCGTGTACCTCGCGTACCATGTACGCGCGTAACGCAGCTAAAATGTTGCTTGACCATTTTGTGTCAAAAATGGTCAGATACGCGTGTAACGCGCGTAGATGAGACCGCCCAAAACTCCCCCCCCCCCCGCCATTTTTCTTTTGCTGAAACATTCACTGATCTTACCAGGACAGCCAGTTTCCTCGGCCACGTCGACCCACGCCATGTACGCGCGTATATGTACGCGCGTATATATACGCGCCTCATACGCGCCTAACGCGAGTAAAATGTTGCTTATACGCGTGTAACGCGTGTACGCGTCTCATACGCGCGTAAACCAATGGTTCCCTATGGAAAAATTGCCGATTTTATACGCGTGATACGTGGGTAACGCTTTTGGTGTGGCCGTACCTTAAGGATGACCTATATGGCCGCGTTCAGACTGCAGGCAAATCGGATTCAAATCGGATTCCTTCTCATATCCGATTTTTAGGGCTGACTGTCCACACTGTTTTAGCAAGTGTCCAAATTGCATTTGGCTCTGTTCAGACTGGTCCACATTATTGACCCATCTGACAGGTTGCTGTAGCAACGACGTCGGAGCGGAGGCGTCATCCAGCGCGTGTATTGCGTGACGTCATGTAATAGCGACGAGAAAAACAATAACAAACAAGATGGATCAAAGAACACGAAAGACTTTCATAAATCGACTTATTCCGATACATGCCCTCGAGCTTCGCTTGAACGGACCCATCTCCCCACAGATTAATGAGGCATTTTGTTTCTTCCTCTGTCCAAGGACTGAGGCGGGTGGTTTGGCGCATTGGGTCAGGTCTGGCGTCACGTAGAGTGACGTCACGGACAGTCAAAACCGATCTGAGCGTTTGGAGCTGTTCAGACTGAGACGCATCTGTCCAAATGCGATCTGAAACCACCTCCTGGAGGTGGTTTCGATCCGTTTTGCAAAAATCGGATTTCAAGTGACTTGGGACTGTTCAGACTTCAAAAGAGTCATCCGGTTCCAATCTGGATGGGCTAAAAATCGGATTTTGGCTGGAAGTCTGAACGCGGCCTATGTGCTTGTAGCAGAGTTCCTAATGTTTAATTTAATATGACTATTTCTACACAATAAGGGCAGTGTTGTATGCTTTTTGCTGCAAGAGTGATCACGGTCTTCCCAAATCTGGGGAACCTCCAGTCAACCTCAAGAGGTTAAAATAACCCCTCCAGCACAATCCCTGTACAACCCCACCCCTGCTCACCAGATCCAGCCGGGGAAGAGGCCATGCTGAGGTTGCGAAGGGCTAGGGAGAGACTGACCCACATGGGCAACTGCACCCACACCAGCAGGCTAGCCTTGAAGGGGTGGCAGTTGTCCCTGATGTACAGCTCAGACACGATGCGACGCAGGTTCTTCTTGAACTGATAGCTGGCAGAACACAACAACAGGTTAAAGGCCATTGCAAAATAAAAGATAAAATAGTCAGCCATTCGAGGTTGACCTCAAACTAAAATTAGCTCCTGTGGGAAGTTCTGATTAGGCCACAGATTGACGAAGAAAGAACTCAAGCCTCTGGCAAATGAGCAGTGACTTCTTTATGGAAAACATGACCTTGGCCCATGGAGAGGTTTTTCTCCAGAGAGGAAACAATCTCTCAGAGGTCAGAATCTGAGAAATGAATTGGTGGGCTTTGTGTATTTGTATCCAGGCTTAGTTTAACCCCACTCTTAACCCAATAGTAACTGGGGGGTACTCTAAAGGCTTCTTTCACAGAGCAATCTCTGAAAGAACAATCAATTATTAAAAGTTAATATACCAGTTCACTCCATTCATTTAGCATTCATTACAATTACATTTTGGTAGGGTTATATTTACCCATGGATGGACCAATCTTTACTTTAATGCTTTTCTCTAACATTATGGCTATTTTTTTGACAAATTTGACAAATGCATATTTCCCTTCAATTTGGATTGCCTTACCGTATTTTGTGTTATATATGTTGTAAGTCTCACTTCCCCCCAGAAAACTGATTCTGAATCCCATCTAGGGCTGAACGATTAATCTAATTCAAACCGACATTGCGATGTAATACAACGCGATTGCATATCAGAGTCTGTGGTTGAAAACAAAAATGAATTTAATTTTTGGTATGATTATTGGGATTATTATTTAAAAAGAAATGTGATTTGTTACCGTTACTGACTGGATATCAGTACGAATCATGTTTTTTTTTGTCTACACATAGGCCATGCCTAAAGGAAAGATTATCCCACAGATGACAACATCAGCTCAGCTGAGAACCGCTAGTCCTGGTCGGGGTCAAGGTCGGCCGTAGGGCTCACCGGCAGTGACGCTCCTTCCAGCCACACTCCTGGGCTCGGACGGACACCTCGTAGCGAAGCCTCTTGGCAAGCACCGCTATCTCGGACTGTAGCGCCTCAACCTGGCTAGAAACAGGGGTCAGAATTACCGGGACCACTGGGACTAAATGAGACCACTGGGAGTGGAGTGAAGCAGACCCACATATCAAGGGTCTGCCATACTGTTCATACATAATGTACGATTTTTAATTGATTTCTATCTTGTACTCATAATTAATGCATGTTTCTATTATTGTGTGTTTACATTTTGTCCGAAACCGAGAGACAGCATCATGTCACAACATCGATGTTGTTTGGCGTGTGTACGTGTGCATGTTTTTTGTGTACTTATATGAGGACAGAGGCCTTGGAATAGCGAGGGGACCATAGGAGAAGTGTGGGTTGCACTCAAACACTAGTTGGCAGCAGGAGACAGTAAGTACATCCAGTTGGATGGAAATGGGATGGGAAATCAAACAGGACTTGCGAGGGAGTAATCCCATGGGAGGTTTGTCAACAGACTAGATGCCTGACATTGTTTCACACAGTATGCCAGAGGAGCAAAGATTTTTTTTTATGGTCTTATGCATGATCATGGCACGTGTTGTTAAGGCCACGGGTTTGAAATCTTTAGGGAGGGAGAGGATTTTCAACATTTGTTGAAATATCCGATACTCTTGTCAATAGGGTAACATGTTCAAAGATTTTCTGTGCCATTCGCAGTTTGTTCTAATACTCATTATTGAAACTGCCCTAACTTAGAACTATTAAGTATAGTTATTAAAACCATTCCTCGTAGTTACCAACATTTCAAAATTTGGCAAAGAGCGAAAAAGTGGCCCAATTCCTCCCCCTGTTGGTGATAATAGAAAATCCTCCCATAAGGAGAGCATTTTCCAATCCACCCTGCTGACCTTGATCACAAAAAACAAGTGAAGGAGTCTAAAATCAATACCAAAACTACGGAAGACGATGTTGACAAAACACACATAGCATTTAGTTTCCATTGCAAAGACATCGATTCGACTTGAGTTGGAGCTTAATGTCACTAAATGAGAGCTAAGGAGATTAACTATATTCAGTAACATGTTCTGAAACATGCTCGGGACACGACGAGGACGAACCTTTCCAATGACGATCATCTGATAGGCTCCTAGCGGGAGTGTAATGACAGTCCGAAGAGCCAGCGTGGTGCACATGATACTGGCCCACCAGGGAAGTGCAGTACCCCCCTGGCTACTGATCAACAGCTGTTCCGTCAGGTGAACAAGGTTCGAGTCCGCGATACTCGCGTACCAACCAGGAGAACCAGCATCGTCGCTACCAGTGATGCTCGAAGAATGTCTAACATGTACAGTCAATGAGGGGAACGAGATACGTCCAGGCGGGGGGATGTAAGGTCCGCTCCTGTTTTGTTGTGGTGTATGGTAGCAGGTGAGTAGAGTAGAGCCGCTTGCGTTTCTGACGAGTGACTTTGGGCAGACAATTCTTATCCCTGCAGCGACACGAACACCCAGCATTTTTTACATGGGATATCTGAAAACAAAAAATGAGATAACGCCAGATGATGGTCGGAATCAGGAAGAAGTTGTCCCCATAAGATTGATCACGTCTTATCAAGGTACTCTAAGTCGCCCGTGCAAAGACGTCCTTGCAACATAACTGCTGATTTTTGACAGGTAGCTGAAGCTTATGTTACCAAAGAGCTTTGTTATCCACTGTGTGCATGCATCTGTTTTGTATACTCACTTTGCGGCGAGGTAGACGGTCTGATTATGGTTGTTATTTTTTTTCTAGACAGGTTTGCACATTTTAGAGCCGCTTATAAGTTATTCAATGTATTGCTTGCAATGGTCGCGCACACCAGACTGGGATGTCGCGCACATATGACGTCTATACATAAATACTGAACCCGGGACATAACATAAACATTTAGATTATACATAAATAACAATAATAATAATAATAATTTAAATTGATCATGTATTTTTGTGTAATTGTTATTTCCATTATAATTTATTTGGACTTAACTAACTTACTCCTTACGTTACACACGTTTTTCTTTGGTGTTGTGTTTGTGTGAACCACTAGATGACGCTGCTTTAGTCTCCGCGACAAATTTAGTCTCTGCATAGATACCTCGGCCTAGCTATTCGGTCGGGCGCCTTCCAAAAGCAGTTAAGGATTACTGCTACTCTCAAATAAGGGTACGTTTTTATTGGGGCTTTTAGTCCCGCCGGCCATTTTGAGATGGCCGAGTATACGCAGAAGGGTATTTTGACGGCTGTACTGTTCTTTTCGGCCATCACTTTACGAGACATCTACGTCGGGAGAAGCCAGACCCAGCAGCAGGGTCCGCAGGCCTCCGAAAGCCTCGGCATGGCCTCTGACAGCCTGCCGGACGCCGGCACCGTGAAGCCTGGGAAGCCCTCACTGTACACTGGGCCCGTGTTGAAATTTCAATACTGGTGAGCTGTAAAATACATAACATTATCTATTCATTTCACTAAGCCACAAATGCATATGATGTATGCATGGCTAGGCGGATTACTAGCGGATTAGCTTGAACCATCTAGCTGTGTTGCTAATCAAAATGAGCCATTTGCAATGATTACCTCAACAACCTGAATCCCCCCCCCACACACACACACACACACACAAACACAAACACACACAAGACACACGAATATATATATATCCACTGACTTGTCATTGTATCAGTAAAGTACATTCATACAATCATATAGAATCATATAGAATGCATCATAAATAAAGTGAATTAGCATCTTTTTATTCTGTATATTGTCTATAATCTTTGGTGTTTTCAGTATTTCCTGAGGGTACAGCAAGGTGTACCAGGAGTACTCTCGGGCCATCAGCCAGTTGTACCCGGACATCCGTATCGAGGGAGAGAACTACCCTCCAACACCCACCAACAAGTAAGGGATGGCCACAACTCTCTAATCAAAACACAGAAGATGCCAGTAATTTTAATCATTGATTTTAATTTTTTTATAGTATTAATAAAAAATCTTCATATAAAGGGAAGGGCTTTGTTAGAAAATAAGGCATGTTGGGATTAGGTCTGCATGATTATTGCCTTTCAAATCCACCCAATTCTCATCATTATCATCTATTCACCATATCCCCTGATTCACCTCACCAGGTATCTAGGTAACTTCTTCTCCTACTTCAAGCTGCTGGCCATCACCCTGGTAGTAAGTGGCCAGAACCCCTTCCCCATCCTGGGACTGGCCACCCCGCGGGCCTGGGTCTGGAGTCAGGAGAACAAGGTGAGTTATAGGGTCAGGAATGGATAGCCATTTTGAATCCAAAATAGGTCATCTATGTAATTTATATAGATCCTGTGTGTGTGTGTGTGTGTGTGTGTGTGTGTGTGTGTGTGTGTGTGTGTGTGTGTGTGTGTGTGTGTGTGTGTGTGTGTGTGTGTGTGTGTGTGTGTGTGATGCATTCTTAATGCATCCGTCCAACAACGCTTAGAAAATACAGTGTTCCATCTATGATCAGCAACTATAGTTAAAGAAACAATGAGTCCTCCCATTCAGCTAACCTAAAAATGCTGGTTCGTGTCCCACGGTTGCACAGCAAGTTCAAGTGGACTGAATAGTTATAGATTTTTTTATTTCTAACTGCTAACTGAGTAGGGCCTCAATCATGCACCAAGGAACTTTAAGTGTATCATCCAGCGTAATGGGCCTTATTCACCGAATAGATAACTGTGTTCCAACCTGATTCTTAACGCTAGCAGGGCGGGAGAACATCAGTTAAGATAACCGCTAGGGGAGTATTGCCCATTGGCATTATGCTCATCGTTTCGGCATGCTGTTTGTGTGTTGCAGATCTTCTCGTGCCTGATGGCATTCTTTCTTAGCAACATGTTGGAGACCCACTTCCTCTCCACTGGGGCATTTGAGATCATGCTCAATGGTACGTGCAACCTTACTTCTCTCGAGTTTCTGGAAATCACCTCAACATGAAACACCTAATTGTCTTTTATGACTAGTGATGTAACTGGTTACTTTCTTAGAAGGAGCTAAACGGCAGAAGAATTTATGTAAGAAATGTATTGCACGTCGCCATATCTTCCCCTTATTCCTCAATGCACATTGTAGTACATAAAAAAATTGGATTGTTATTTTTTAGTAGATGTATTTGTTGCCATGTATGTTTGCAGATGTTCCCATCTGGTCCAAGCTGCAGTCTGGATACGTGCCCAACGTCCAGGAGGTCTTCCAGATCCTAGACAACCACATTAAGATGAATCAGGTTGGATCAGATGAACTTCTCGTCCCCGTAGTGCTGGAAATAAAGCCTCAACCGCAAGGTGAACACCAAGCAAATTGCTACTAACGGTTCCCTTGAGGGATGAATGAAATCAAAGGGCCACCTTTGTTACTACAACCGGCTGTGATGTAGGTTGGCAATAACAAGCCATTTAAAATTGTACCCTATTGGGAAATCCTGCGTGGTATCCACCCAGATATTTGACGACGGTTCAACCCATCATCTTACCCAGTTGACTATACAAACAGGTGGGCTGCCATGTCATTATACAATTTGTACCTTTCTCTTTCGTCCTGCTTCATATGAAAAGCAATGGCAATTATTCTCCGTTATGCCCTTGCTTCAGAATTGGGAGCGGCAAGCGTTAAAAAAAAAAAGTCCAGAGTCTTTCTTTGAAAATCCTTAATTTTAAAAGTACAATGTTCTGTCTCTGTCTCTAGCTCTGCTGTGCAGTCGGTTCCTGGTTCTGGCGGAATGTATGTCCACTGGCATTAATGACGGTCAGGCTTTAAAGCAGTCCTCTGTGTGGCCCGGCCCGATGTCCCCTGCCATTAAACCAGCGCTCCACCTGTCCCAGGTATCCTCTACATGGCAGCGCTGCTGTTGTGGAAAATTACAATTATAGTTCACACATTCATCACATGTGAGACATCCAAACCTCGCCTCGGTATGCAGTTCAATATATTTCAGGTTTGGCGAGATTCTGACACCATGTATAATGTGAATCACACCCGAGTGTACTTCTTGCTGGAAAGTGATTCTCTTTTACATATTTGTTTACAACAACCAATGTTTTTTTTCTTTCTTGGACTGTTGTTTTGAGCCATTTTTTTTCCACTGCTGCATTGTATAGATGGGTGATTTTTAGTCTGTGTATAAATGGCGTTTAATGCACTGGATTTGCACAGAAATGCTTTTTTTTTAAAAAATGGAAATGGGTGTTTCCTATTAAGATTAAATAATTACTTGGTCAAAAACACTATTGGTTATTTGGCTCTGCAATGGCGTTTTCCCTCTTCTGGTAACCGGGTTAGTTTAGGACGTAAAATTACTTTTAATAATACTATAGCTCAACACTCTTCTTGCTGAGGCCCTTGTGTCAAAGTGATTCACACACTCTAGTCTTAAAGGGACATCCTACGCTATCAGGGATCTTTACCGTGCTCTGTTCTCCCAATGCTATTCCTTTATCTGTATTCCATCATAGGTCTTCATTTCTGCTGTAAGAGATGGATGAGAGTAAGCAGATAACAGTGACGGCACACGAAAGGGGCTATGCAATTATGGTTTCTGATTGATTGAGCTGAGCAAATTTGAGCTAATCGTTTTGTAGAGTAGCAGTATCTTGATGGTAATGTTTCTGAGATTTTATTTGGTTACTCTATAATGAGGGTGATGGATGACGAGAGCCTTAACCAATCACATCATCCCTAATTAAGCATTGTACATTTATTTAATGTGTTTGTGGCATTTTGGTCATTGTTTGTTCATCAGAAATAAAGAAGGAACTTTAAAACCAATGCTTCTGGTTTCTTCAATGTCATGTCATCATGCATCAGGTTGGGTTGTGTCTAACAGATATTTATTGATCTTCTTCTTCAGTATATTTTCTTTGGACAATGAAGTTCACAGGGTTATCCCACTACAGTTAATAAGACACGTAACATTATTTTAGACAGTTACCGTGTGTGTGTATGTGTAAAGTGTGTATTGTATATGTGTGTGTATGTATGTGTGTATATATATATGTATGTATGTATGTATGTATGTATGTATATATGTTGTGATGTGTGTTGTGTGTGTATATATATATATATATTATATATATATATATTAATATATAATATATATATATATATATATATATATTACGAACCACGACGGAAGGTGAACCGAGCCGTTCCAAACAGCGCCAAGGAGGACGCACCCCGATCGCCGTGAATTGGAAGGCCGACGGGAATCGATCCCCTGCTCCCTGAGAGAACCGAACCTTGTCCCCCTCTTTTCCCTGGCTCACGGAGTCAGCGTATTATTTCTTGTTTTCCCCACGTGGGATTGTCAACCACGTGTGGTTTTTGAGTTATCCCGATAAATGCCCCTCCGGGCTTTGAACCAGCCGTGAAGTGTGTGTGTGTGTGTGTGTGTGTGTGTGTGGTGTGTGTGTGTGTGTGGTGTGTGTGTGTGTGTGTGTGTGTGGTGTGTGTGTGTGTGTGTGTGTGTGTGTGTGTGTGTGTGTGTGTGTGTGTGTGTGTGTGTGTGTGTGTGCACTGCTCAAAAAAATAAAGGGAACACTTAAACAACACAATGTAACTCCAAGTCAATCACACTTCTGTGAAATCAAACTGTCCACTTAGGAAGCAACACTGATTGACAATCATTTTCACATGCTGTTGTGCAACTGGAATAGACAACAGGTGGAAAATGATGTGCAATTAGCAGACACCCCCAATAAAGGAGTGGTTCTGCAGGTGGTGACCACAGACCACTTCCCAG
Organism: Melanogrammus aeglefinus; assembly: GCA_900291075.1. Classification (NCBI taxonomy): domain Eukaryota; kingdom Metazoa; phylum Chordata; class Actinopteri; order Gadiformes; family Gadidae; genus Melanogrammus; species Melanogrammus aeglefinus. The sequence continues at coordinate 42,514 of OLKM01002510.1, forward strand.
TTCCTATGCTTCCTGGCTGATGTTTTGGTCACTGCAAAATGACCTCCAGCAGGCCACAAATGTGCATGTGTCTGCTCAAACGGTCAGAAACAGACTCCATGAGGGTGGTATGAGGGCCCGACCTCCACAGGTGGGGGTTGTGCTTACAGCCCAACACCGTGCAGGACGTTTGGCATTTGCCAGAGAACACCAAGATTGGCAAATTCGCCACTGGCACCCTGTGCTCTTCACAGATGAAAGCAGGTTCACACTGAGCACATGTGACAGTCTGGAGACGCCATGGTGAACGTTCTGCTGCCTGCAACATCCTCCAGCAATGACCGGTTTGGCGGTGGGTCAGTAATGGTGTGGGGTGGCATTTCTTTGGGGGGGCCGCACAGCCCTCCATGTGCTCGCCAGAGGTAGCCTGACTGCCATTAGGTACTGAGATGAGATCCTCAGACCCCTTGTGAGACCATATGCTGGTGCGGTTGGCCCTGGGTTCCTCCTAATGCAAGACAATGCTAGACCTCGTGTGTCTGCAGTTCCTGCAAGACGAAGGCATTGATGCTATGGACTGGCCCGCCCGTTCCCCAGACCTGAATCCAATTGAGCACATCTGGGACATCATGTCTCGCTCCATCCACCAACGCCACGTCGCACCACAGACTGTCCAGGAGCTGGCGGATGCTTTAGTCCAGGTCTGGGAGGAGATCCCTCAGGAGATCATCGGCCACCTCATCAGGAGCATGCCCAGGCGTTGTAGGGAGGTCATACGGGCACGTGGAGGCCACACACACACACGACTGAGCCTCATTTTGACTTGTTTTAAGGACATTACATCAAAGTTGGATCAGCCTGTAGTGTGTTTTTCCACTTTAATTTTGAGTGTGACTCCAAATCTAGACCTCCATGGGTTAATGAATTTGATTTCCATTGATATTTTTTGTGTGATTTTGTTGTCAGCACATTCAACTATGTAAAGAACGAAGTATTTAATAAATATATTTCATTCATTCAGATCGGATCTAGGATGTTATTTTCGTGTTCCCTTTATTTTTTTGAGCAGTGCATATATATATATATATATATATATATATATATATATATATATATATATAATATATAATATATGTATATGTGTGTGTGTGTGTGTGTGTGTGTGTGTGTGTATGTATGTATATACATATATGTATGTGTGTATATGTGTGTGTGTGTGTGTGTGTGTGTGTGTGTGTGTGTGTGTGTGTGTGTGTGTGTGTGTGTGTGTATATATTTGTATATGTATGCATGTATGTGCATCAAGAGCCACCACGCACAAAGTGCTTGAAAGTCCAGTGTGAAGTTTCCACAGTCAGTGATTACTGGGGAGCCATGTCATCTTCTGGTGTTGGTCCACTGTGCTTTATCAAGTCCAAAGTCAACGCATTTTAGAGAACTTAATGCTTCATTCTGATGACAAACTTTACTGACATGCTGATTTCATTTTCCCAGCAGGGCTTTGCACCTGTCCACACTGCCAAAAGTACCAATATCTAGTTTAATGACCATGGGATTACTGTGCTTGATTGGTCAGCAATATTTGCCTGACCTGAAGCCCATGGAAAATGTATGCGGTATTGTCAATAGGAAGATGAGACACGAGACCCAACTTAGCTAAAGGCCGCTACCGAAGCAACCTGGGCTTCCTCCTCTGCATAGCCACAGGCTCCTCACCGCATTGATGCAGTTATTTATGCAAAAGGTGCCCAAGCCATGTACTGCGTAATGTACAAAAACATACTTTCTGAAGGCTGAGATTTTAGTATTAAAAATATGTTAAAATTTTCTGAGTTTCAAATTTTTGGGTTTTCATGAGCTGTACGCCATGATCAATGATCAAATAAATGCATTCATGAAATGTTTCACTTTGTCTAATGTTTCTATATAATATGAGTTTCACTTTTATTGATTGAATTATTGAAATTAACTAACTTTCCACAATTTAGAAGCACTTGTTTATTTGCAGCTCTCGCTGCAGCCTTGCGCCTAAAGAACATTGTCAAGGATAGTCGAAAAAAAAAAGATCATTGAATCGCATTGCTCATATTGAAGACGGATTTTTTACTGATTTGCAAGAGCTAAGGGAACTTCACATAGCTATGAACGAACTGACCAAACTCTTTAGCAACCTCTTTGAAGGACTGTGGAAGCACAGTGCTGAACCTCAATAGGAACAGAATCAGAGTCATCCCCCCCTCTGTCTTTGGGTCAAGGTCCAGCTTACTTTGGGTGGATTTAGTTGGCAACCTGCGAACAGAAATGACTGACATACAGTCCATGTCCTCTAGTCTCAGAGGTTTAAAATTGTCTTTAACAGGGTTAACAATCTTCAGCATCACAAAATCTGTCTTTCCCCATCTTGAGAAGATAAGCTTTAATGGCCTTTGCTCAAGTCCTGTTATGGAGGTGGACATACCCTAGCCTCGTTTCTTCAGGACTGTAACTCATCTTCAATCTTCAGCTCATTGCATCTCTTTCAAAGACATGAGGAAGCTCCTAGAGAGTCTGGTCTCACTGACACATCTTGAGCTTTTACACAGAGAAATTGATCAACAGAGGTCTCTTAAAGACAGCCTGCAGCATCCCCTCTCTGAGGTCACTGGACCTCCATTATAACTCTGTTGTCAACATTGACCAGAAGCTGCCAACTGTTCACAGATAACCAAGTTGGACCTATTCTCCAATCGCATCTCCAATCATTCAATACAATCAATGAAGCGATTGAAATACTTGGATTTGGCAGGTAACTCTCTCTCCAGCGTGCCTCATGACCTTAACAGTCTCTCGTCTCTTGAAATCCTATATCTGTCAGACAACCCCATTGCTGAGGTAGGCTGCTTAGATTTCTTTAATTTAACAAGACTCAAAGAACTATATCTCGTAAACAACTACATTAATATACTACATGGTTGTGTTTTTCAATATCAAAAAGGATCTAAAGGTTTTGGATTTAACTTGTTGGAATTGGACGATACTTTTAAGATCGTTGTTGGATTTGAGTAATGAACGAATGAAGCCTTGTGGAATAGGAGATTTTAAAAGTTTGGAATCGCTCGGTTTTTTTAAGGTAATTGAAGATTTACACAGTAAGGATTTTGAAGGATTATACAGTTCTAGCCTGTCTTCGCCACTGCAGATGGACGATATTTTTAGCGAACTGTATATCTGAATATATCCTAGAAGGCTACAAAGTGTCACGGTAAGCGGGTGGCAGGCAGGCAGGTAGGACCCAATAGCAGACATTTCGGGTAAAGGATAATTTATCAACGCAAAAGGCAAGGAACACCGAGAACACAGGTGACGCGGGTAACACAGGGAACAACGGGAACACAGGTAACACACAGGACACAACTCACCACGAACTACAATGATCCGACAAGGAACAAAGGAACGACAAGGGCTTGAATATTAAACACAGGCATGCAACGAATAACAGCTGAAACACATTAGGGGAGGAAGCAGTAATCACACAGGAGGGAAACTTAACAGACAGACGATGACAGTATGACAGATGTTCATTAGGCTGAACCCCCTCTCACACTCAGCAGTGCAAACTGGAATGAGATGGTGGATATTCGGGAGTGGTGCAAGGTTTTCTGGAATGATGCTTGAGTTATCCTTGAAATCCCTATAGCCTTCAAGAATTTTTCTGTTATCTTGTCTGAACCTAGCGACCGAGCTATAGCGAAGTTGATACGCCAAAACCGAAGTTTGATATGGATAGTAAAACTCTGACTGACTTTCGCTCATTTTGACATGGGCAGTACACGGATAGCATGACTACGCATTGGCCAATCTGAATGCTCGTAGTCATTTAATAGTTTGTCAAGTGAAATTGATTTATAAATCACAAAAACAACTCATGTGAATTGATCATTTTCAGTCTTACTTTGTACTTGAGGCCTTTTTCGGGCATCTGTTGGAGTGGGAGCACTCGAAGGTCTCTTCAAAAATCGCCCGATATCCATGGCTAATTAATGACAGGTAGGCAGGCATGATAATCCACAACGGCCATGTGTTTACATACTTCCTGTCTACATACTTTCCTGGATCCTGATTGGTGTCGCCGCCGCAGCCGCAAGGCACTAATTGGAGGGTCACAGACCATAATAGCATAGGCCTACAGCGCAGATGAAAATGATTCAGACTACGGTGTTTATTTGTTCAACAATATTAAACTTGTCTTAGATGTTTTAAAATGATACCAAATTTATTTCCGATTATTCCAACGGCAGAATACAAGGCACAGGGAACTTTGAGGTGCGTAAACGCTATTTAGAGGTGCGTTAACGCTATTTCCTAAATTCCAGAGGTGCGTAAACGGCGTTTACGTGTGTTTACCCTCCACTACAGCCCTGGATGTGATGGAAAATTCAATTACTGCTTTGAATGAACAAAATCACATGGTGCTTTGTTGGGGTGACTTGTTTCTGTTAAGGGGGCGAACGTAGGGGACCCAAGCGCAGGACACAGGTAGACCGAGACAGGGTAAAGGAACGGGGTTTATTGGCAGGCAGGCGGATAGTCAGGCAGGCAGGGGTTCGGTGGCGAGCAGGCGATCAGACAGTCAAGGGCTAGGCACAGGCGGGTGGTCGGTCAGGCAGGGGTCCAGTAGCGGGCAGGCGGTCCAGACAGTCAAAGGGCTAGGCCACAGGCGAGTGGTCAGGCAGGCAGGGGTCCGATAACGAGCAGGCAGGCAGGCAGACAAGGGCTCGGCAGCAGGCGGGTAGTCAGGCAGGCAGGGGTTCGGTGGCAGGAGGATTACTAGGAGGGAGAGAGAAAGTTACCAAGGGGGACAGGCTAGAGGACAGCGCTTCGCTAATGCTAGTGGAATCGATACTACCTAGGTAAGGGTAAAGACGAACTGGCGCCGGCAGGTAGGAGAACCCAGGCTGAAGTAGGGAAAGGATGATTGGTAAACGCCGACAGGTGTGCGAGGGGAAGGTACGCTGGCGTCATTGGCCACTAGATGGTGGTAGTGGACCGCGTAGCAGGGCGCGGCGTGACAGTTTCGCCATGATCAGAGTAATACAACTTTTTTTCTTTTGCAGGTAGGCCTTGTCGGTCATCGGATTTGACATCAATATCGACACGTTGATGCTGATGATTCCTGAACTGCTCCAGGTTCAGCCAGGATCACTTGGAGCTCCTATCTGACACTCAATCAGAGTGTCAGGTAGGGTTAATGTTTTAATAATAAACAATAGATTCTAAAAATATAACTAATGAATATCTTTGTTATGTCTATGTGAATAATGTATGTATTGTGTGCCTGTTTTCCATACAAGGCGGATGTAATAATAATCCCACGGCACGCCAGTTCCAGGCCATCTTCCGTCGTCTGATGGTTTGGTGTGGTGTCTCACCTAGTGAGACAGGCAATGTGGCAGCCCAAGATAACACTGTGTCCCTGTCTGCTGTGGAGATGTCCTCTGCTGAAACTGCTGAAGAGCACCCATCTCCATTCGCCAACATTTCGGCCCTTGTGTCTGACCACAGTTATCTCCCCACTCGGTTTGGTGGACTGGTGGAAAATGCTCTGGTCTATATAGCAGGATTTGTAGATTCTACGAAAGCTGTCCTGTGCTGTGTACCGTTGGTGCTAGGTCAGAGATGCTGTGCTATCTTCATTTGACAAGAACTTCCACCTTCTGACCCTGAAAAACAATGGTGGCCTAGTGATTCCATCACTAGGCACAGTGATTTTTGAATATTAAAGTTGCTTTTTTCTTATTTTCTCTGTTCTGTAGTGTCTTTGAGCACTGTGTAAATCACTATATAAATATAATGTATTATTATTGTTATTATTACAAGGTGCTCAGAGCTGCAGAGGGTTATCCGCCAAGCTCCTAAGGTGTCAACAGTCCTATTGTCAGAGGGGAGATTGGAACAGAGGATATATTTCTGCTTGGGGAACACATTGAGGAGACACAGTTTGGCATCGACAACCACCATTCGGACTTGCTTTCATTGGTTGTGTCAGTGTTTCATAAGCTAAGGCTGCACCACATTGCCAAACTCGCCTCTCTTCAACTACAGAGAGGAAGCACAAGAAAGAAGCTGTGCAAAACAGTCCTCTTTCAGGGGTTTTAACCCTAACCCTGACTGTTTTTTATTGTCTTTTGAATTTCACTAGTTCTGTGGGGTGTTCCACAAAGCCGGTTTAATCACATAACCGGGTAAGTTAACTCAGGGTTTGCGGAAACCCTAGGTTTTCTGTTCCAAAATGACCACGGTATGTTAGTTACTATAGCAACATATGCTCTGAAGTAAACCTGTGGGGTGTTCCACAAAGCCGGTTTTATCACATAACCGGGTAAGTTAACTCAGGGTTTACGGTAACCCTAGGTTTTCCGTTCCAAAATGACCACGGTATGTTAGTTACTATAGCAACATATGCTCTGAAGTAAACCTGGTCGGAACAGGTTTTGCGCAGGTTAAGTGGGTATTTGAACCCACGTTCACCGCAGATTTCATGCGTCAATGGCATCCCCTTTTGATGAGAGAACTGCTGATATCGGAGCGCAAATTATACGTGCAATCCACCGGGAGCGATTAATAAGACGAGGGCTCGACATCTTGGCATATCGGATGACTTTTTGCTGGAGAGATATAGATTCTCGCGCAAATCTTCACTATTTGCGTAGCCCTCCGTTTTTTGCAAATGGTAGTTTTATCTAGGCTATAAAGTTGGAGATGCTGAGCACATCTCAGTCCTTTCAGATGACCCATCCAAGATTTTTATTGGCCTTCTATCATACAAAGAGCAATATTGTCTGAGTAGGCTACTATGCCGAGAGGCACTTACAACATAAAGTAGCCTATAAAATAGTCCTAACGCCTAACGGACTTACATCCACTGGAGAATGTTCGATCGTAGCCGGCGGCTTCATTACAAGCACTAATCCATCTTGATCTGTGAAGTTGATGAATTGTCACTTTTAGGTTTTCTACCCAGTTACCAAAAAAAGAAACATTTGGAAAATATGCGACGTGGCACGCACACGGTTTGCATGTGTTACTTCGAAGGCAAACAAAATCTAAAATACAAGAAAACACAAAAACCTACATTCAACCAGTGGGGTACCCTCACATGGCCCCGGACTCTCTGAGGAGGTACCTCTACCCTCTCCATGCCAGGGCGCCCTGAATTTATGTTTATTAACAACTCCTTCACCGGGGTCAAGACAATTTGAGGGCCAGATCCAGTCTGCCGACTGTCTTTTTACGATTGGCTTAAAAAAATGGCTTATTTAAATTTAGACCAACACGATGGTGGGAAAAGCTTACCAGTTTGTATGTTTTTATACTTTATTTTTACTTGATCCGCTGACCGCTTGGGAGCCATCGGAGTACATTTTTTTTTTTAAGAAGAAAAGGGTTATGTGGTAGGAACGTTAAGAATGCTTAACTGGAACTGGAATTTATAGATTAATGGCTCAAATATTAAGGATCATGCTTTTGACGTGTAACTAACGCATTTACGCGGTCAGCGGTCCGCTGCCAGGCTTTGGTTCTCCGGGTTGCAGAGGCTTTAGCTTTCCCTTTTCTTGTGATAATGTCCTTCTCCTCGCCATAGCTCTCCAGGAGAACCTGGAGTTCCATTTCATTGAAATAAGCGGCCCGTTTCGCCATTTCGATCAGGGTTTCCACGATCCATACATCATGTCTTTTTAGGTTTGGCGTGGATGCGCACAACCCTGCGTTAACCAACCCTGAGTTGATTAAACTAATGCATAACCGCTGCTGTGGAACCGAAAACTCTGGGTTAGTCGGCACAGGGTCAATCAACCTAGAGTTCAGCATTAACTCAGTGTTTGTTAAACCTTTTCCTGTATATTTTATATTTATCTATATTATTTCCTGTAAATAAACATTCCATCAGCAGATCTGTATTATGATGCATTCTCATTTTAGGCAAAGTATAAGACAAAACAGTATAATTGTAATCATGAATAAGTCATTCAATTAACAATATTTAAATACTCACATTGTTGGGTAAGACAGAATTTGGTTTTATTCTGAATCCAGTGAAACAGATGGTTTTAGCTGATATAAAAACTTTCAGGTGTTTTTATATGTTTACATATTTGGCAGACGCTTTTTTCTAAAGCGACATACATATAAAACAATCACTGTAAACATAATCATTTAAGGAAAGAATGTTAATAGTAAATACAAAATATCAATAGGCCTACAAAGTGTCAAGACAATAAACTGCTGCTGCAGCCACAGTCAAAGATGCAGTCGGTCCCTAAGATGGATACATATCTAATGTATTCATTCATTGTTTATTTAAGCAATAGATCACGACAGGCCGTGGTATATGCTCATTATACCACGGCTGAGGGGCGTTGTCCGGCCCGACGCGAAGCGGAGGGACGACAACCCCCTTGGAGTGGTTTATGAGCATATACCACGGGACTGGAGTGATCTATTGCTTTTATAAAACGGTTACCAATAAGGGCAATATGAAAGAGGAATACGCAATCAATTTCAGGTACAAAAAAAAACAAAACACAAATTAGTCTACCTAACTGATAAAATAGCCCCATTATGAAAAAAAATAGTCCCTCCTTTCCGGACATTAGCTCTGCATGTCTCTTTTTCTCGCCTTTTTCTTCAGGAGCAGGTCACTCCTCAGTCCCCTCTACCATTGTTAACCCTATCCGGTGGTGAAAGTTAACCTTAAACATGTCAATTCAACGAATTTAGTCAATTTATTAACCTTGTCAAACACTTCGGCTACTACTTTTGCTACCTAGCCTCCTACTGTAACAGTTGGTTGTTGCCATGGAGACTTCCCTGACGCGGAATGATATGCTGCGATAAGGCTTTTTAGAATAGTAGCCGTGGTATATGCTCAATATACCACGGTTAACAGCCAATCAGATCACCGGATTTCACCTTTCCGTTTTATAAGCAGGATATATATGTCATATGGTTTCTCCAATTTAAAAATAGCTGACCGTTTTTTTCCCCCTTCTCTGGGATTATGTTCCCAGTTTTGATCTCGGATGTCTGGTCACTGAAAGCATATCAGAATATTCTATTAGTGTTAAGCCAACTATGAATAATGAAACACGCCAAACCATGTGTCCTTTATCATAGCTACACGTATGGCAAAAAACCGCATGAAAATCTGTGGTATTCAGTGAGGTATGATTAATTAAATGCGCTGACAGTTCATTGCTCCAGCCAGACGGATTACACTGAGTGGAGCGGAATACCACTCCAAGATGGCGGCCCCGCGTCTCGTCAGCGCCAATAGGCAGTAGCGGTCGATGTTGCGTCTATGTATAAAATGTGTACGATTTCGACTGCCGCTGACCATGCGCAGAACCCGTGCGCAGAACTCACATGTAACTTGTCGAGGTTTGTGAGAATAAGCTGCTTTTGACGTGTTTTATAGAACATTTTCGTTTTTACCTGAGAGCAGTTTACCACATTCAAAATTATGCGTCGTATACCTAGTGTGAATAACTAATGCGTGATTGCTTACTAAAAACAAAAGAGAAACTAAGCGACTACAGCTAGCAGTGGGCTAACAACAGACTGACTACCAGCAGGTGAAATATCTAATGCATGTTATTTACACACGCCACTATGGTCTATGTCATGCATGTAGATGCCACAACAATACTTGAACCTGTAAGGTTTAGTCGTGTATCGCCTAATAGTGCAATGTGACGTTTCTGATGGTTTGCTAGTTTCATTAGCCAGCTAACGCTGGCTAATGAAACAAAGAACCATTGACGAAGAGGAGTAACTTAGAAGTGAAAGTCACTGCTGATTGTTACTGTTTTTGCTTTCCTTCCATGTTATGTATCGGTCCCCAGTCCCCCTTGCACAAACCAGAGTGAATTTGGCGGCTGAGAAATGGATGTGGACGCTTCGGGAATCATGAGCAGACCTGTAGGTGTACACTGGTTTAAGCTCTTTGGGTTTATCATTAAACTGTTTAACCTTTTTAGGTGTAAACGTATTAACGGTATTTCGATGTCAACTTGTCAACGCTTCTTCAATGTGATAAATGGTTTAGATTTAAGATGTCCCGGAGCCAGCATTCCATTGTTATAGTCGTGTTATATTATCGGGCGAACTGGTTTGGTGATGTAAGGCTAATATTATCGTATTTTGAGAAATTATCGAACACGTCATAACCAAAAGAAGGGTTATAGAATGGGCATAAATGTTATAAGAACATGATTTGTAGTGAATTGATCAGTTGACCTTATCTCAGGTTACACATAGCCCCTTCAAGCCTCAATATTCATAGCCTTAATTTCTTTAAATGAGTTAGGCCTTGGCCTAGCCTACATAAAGGCTAAATGTTTCCAATTCAATATACCAATGGCTCCCAGGAAAATATTTCAGGGTTGCTGGTGTAATTTTTGTCTTCTACATCCCCTTTTATACCCAGGTACTTGTGTTGCGTGGTGTAAGATTTTCATTGATATCGATTTAATTAGTAGAAAACAGTCTCTATTTATCATGGTCAGCGGGTCATCTTTATAGGTATTGCACATATTACTCTTGAGTGAAGCAATCGCCACCTTTTTGCTCAGAAGATATTGATGACTGTCAGTGAACTTGGGCCGAGCTCACTCCAAAAAGTGGGTGTAGATCCAGAGAGATCCAGAAAGAGATCCAGAGAGTTCAATCTGGCCACTGGTCAGTGAAAATAATGGCGAAGGGCATCACACTGTGACATAGGCCTGCACGATTCGTGAACCAAATCCTTGGGATGGTAAAGAATCTATTTGCACGTCTCACTAGCACACGGACATAGCAGTCCCAGGGAAGTCTTACTTTTATGTGATCGCTCCCTCTCCGACTAAAGACCCCTGTTCTGAAAAGATCTGCACCAATTTCCAAAAACAGATCTGAATCTTGGTTGTGCCCTCATCAAAAAAAACAACGAGAGGGTTTAGAGAGAGGGCAACAGAAAAAAAGAATTCTCTTCAAGAAAACGTACTGTTTATACTTTTTGTATGATGCTAGAGACACAGCATATCTTCCATTTTAAGATGATTGTCTTGCACTATTATTTGTAATGATCCAAAAGCAATTGCAGTGTAACAACACTGCAGGATCAAATTAGGTCATATTGTTTACTTTATGTATAGCCTTTTCACTTAAAAGTATAATAAAGCTGAAGAAATGCTCATGCATCGCGTACATGGCGTGCTGAAGTATAGATGTGTTGTGGCAGGCATATGATTGGTTAGTTACCATGCAGCCAATGTCAATGCCCGTTCTATTTTTAGGATCAATTAAACCAATGCCCCTTTTCAGAACAAGCTTGCTTAATCAGGATTTGGGCTTGCGACATGCTTCTCTCCTGTTCTGGTATTTTGTATATGAGCTGTTATGTTGGCATAGTTGTACATCAAATACAATTCCTTTTGAAGACACCAGATGCTGATTCTTTATTTGTTCAGACATTTGTGTCACAAGTAAGCTGTATCAACGGCATGCATATAATGGTAGACCTGCCATGGGGAGCAGATGTACCAGTGGTACACCACAGGTCATACAGAAGTTAAAAAACAACAAGCTAACGGTATTGTTTTGCTTTCAGATTTCAAAGAGAAGAAAGGCAACATGCCCACAGTGCTCTGAATGCAGTGCAAAGTACAGCAGAACCGCCAACACCAGGTCTGCTAGCAGCAACCCGAACACCAGTAGAGACTCAAACTCCATCGGAGATACCATCAGCAGCAATTCTAGTACTAGCTCTTCAAGCCTGCAGCCTGTTTTGCCTTTCACAATCACAGAAACCATCAACGTATTGGAACACATGTTAGCCGGTGGGTACATTTGTGTGGCTGAACACCTGGTTTCTATTGAATACACTTTAAGTGTGTGTGTGTGTGTGTGTGGTGTGTGTGTGTGTGTGTGGTGTGTGTGTGTGTGTGGTGTGTGTGTGTGTGTGTGTGTGTGTGTGTGTGTGTGTGTGTGTGTGTGTGTGTGTGTGTGTGTGGGGCCCTCCAGGGGAAGAGGACGTAGTAGATCTTACGTGTGAAGGAACCGAGCCGGCGGCCGTAGTAGACCTCACCAACAACGACTCGGTTGTGGTGAGTAAAATGTCTTTGGACCACTGTAGAATCTCACTCTATTCCTCCTCTGTGTCTCTGTGTGCCTTTTGTGTGTGTGCGCATCCTTATCCATGTGCACTAGAATAGTGTGCTGTCATCTCAATGTGCTTATAAATGGCAACACAGGATTGGGAATTAATTTGTTGCAAAGCAGTATTGCTATTCTTCTGTTTGACTAAATGTTTTTGCTTTTCCATGTTTTCCTGTTTCTGAAATGGATACCAGCTGTTGGATGAAGGTGAGACATTTATTTATGAAAGGCTAACTGTAAATAGGAAAATGAACTGCCAATTACAAAGTCGTATAGCACACTATGAATAGGTGCCATACATTTTTTTAAATATGCATTTATTCCTCCTCTGTGTCTGTGTGCCTTTGTGTGCGTGCGCGTCCTTCAATAACTGCACGCATTTATCCATCCCTCCTTTGCCTTTCCTAACACATCCATCCGTCTCCCTCCAAGGGCCTGAGGGAACGGAGGGAACTGCAGAGAGCTACGTGGTCAGCAGTGACGAGGAGGAGGATGGGCGGACCCTGCTCAATGCGGCTCTGCTGTCCACATTGCAGGCCAGCAGTCAAGCCAGGTAGCAAGGGCCCCATCTCCTGTCTCAGGGCACAGCTTCATCCCCTGAGGGAACTAGATGGGATGGACCTCATTCACCTAGCAGCCATATTGTTTAGTGGGATAGGTTATGTAAATCTTGGATGAGAGATGACAAATTAGGGATGTTTACCGATGACCTTTTCACCGATGGTTGACCGTATTAACGTCAACCGATCAATCTTGTAGCTTGTTGGTTAAAAAAAAAAAATTGGGGTCAGTGTGGACTGTTGAGTGTGTGTTGGTTTCACTTCACACAAAAAGATGATCAGATGAGGTGACTTTTTGGAAGTTGGACGGACACCGCGTCTCTAGCCCACTGTTTAATTTCTCCTCAAGTCTTAATTATTCCCGCATGCAAGCGGCTATATTATGGACATTAGACTAAATGCTATAATACTACAGTTAGCCATCTCATTCCAAGATCTTTTTGTGTGAAGTGAAATACATTATCCCTCACACTGAATTTATGGGCTTGGATTTGGAAATGACAACATTTCAGGATATTCAATGGTAACAGATCAGGGAATGATAATCATCATCTTGCTTTATTATTATTATTATTATTAGCACTACCGTCTCCTCCAAACTAAACAAGCGGCGTCTCTTCGGAGCTGTCATTTTCTTAAATGAGCCGCGGCAATGTTTCAAATGAGCTCCTAACGCAGCCCTATTCCGATTTGGCCCCTGGTGAATCCCGCACAGGGTCTGAGCCAGGTCCGCGCCATCTCAGACCATTGTAGGTGTTCAAGCCCACTCACTATACACGGTCACCTTGGAGTAAGCATGCCTCGTGTTTCAATTCAAACTAATGTCGTGCCGCGGTTAGAGCCACTGCCTCTCACTCGGACGGACCGGGTGCTATCCCTGTGTCCGCTCATATCAAACCTGTATTTTCAACCCTATCACCTTGTACCCAAACCATTTCCAAACTATGGAGCCATTTGGACTCCATGTTTCGCGTTATAGGGGATTTAAAAAAAGTCACGTCAGTGGAAGGGCAGGGCAGGGGCAAAGTGTGTGAGTCGGAGGCAGAACGGGAGAGAGATAAGCAGAGTTACGAAATAGCAGAAATGGCTGTTATTTCAAATTGCACGTTTTAATCAGATCGGTTAACCGGTTAATGAGGCTCGGTGGTTGGTCAAGAATATTTTACATTTTCGCCATGCCTATGAAAAATAAATTGAAATGTGTTCCAAATGTTACCCTGGATAGCAAAATGAATTCAGATCAAAACAAAAATGAGTTTTCATGGGTTCCCAAAGATTCTAGGTTTCCCCACCTAGCTAACCAATATGGCCCCCAGTTTAATAAGGTGTACGGGGGGTGTTTATCAGTGATCGTGGGGTGGTATTGACTGTTCTATTTTGCCAATGGTCAGAGGTCAGGGCTATTCTTGAAAAAGCGTTCAGAAAGGAACATGACATTGAGAAGCAATTAGGTACGGTGATGTCATCTTTAACTCTATACAGTTCTAACTGCCGTGTCTGTTTGGCGTCCAGGGCGACTCCAGGGACCATCAGCTGTCCTGTGTGTATGGACTCGTACACAGAGGTAGGGCTCTGCATGAGGAGAGGAAAGACATTTTCACCTTTTTGACCTGCAGTGCATTCAAGTCTGGTCCGAGTCCGTACACGGGATAGGTCTGACTTTCCCGCCGCGGATAAAGTACCTTTCTTGCTTTTACTAACCCTTACTTGTAATGATAAAGAACAATACTGTTTAAGCCAGACCAATATGAATGGGGCAATATATTTAAAAGGTCAAATTATTATCAAATGAAATCATACATTTTCCACATTTGTGTATTTACACATAGAAACTGGGTATTGATCCCCTGTTTTTCTCTCTTGCGCTGTCGCTCGCTCTCTCAGATCGTGGACACCGGCAGGCTGGTGGTCTCTACCAAGTGCGGCCATGTCTTTTGCAGCCAGTGCATCCGGGACTCGCTGGCCCACTCGCATACTTGTCCAACCTGCAGGAAAAAACTGACGCCTCAACAGTACCACCCCATCTACATCTGAACGGACCTCTGGCTCCAAGGCCATTCAGCGCTGCTCACCACTTGGCTGCCATATTGCCAAAAATCCTGTTCCCTTCTCTTGATATGCAGTGCAGTTCTCTCTCACTATTTTGTTCTGCCTTTAATCAATAAAACATCTGATTGGCTGACGTGTAGGAGACAGCAGCTTTTGAGCATTTGAGATATAGATCTAAAATCTATTTTCCGTAGATTTTAATAGTTTTTTTCTCTTATTTATTGGTTCTTGGAAATTCCTGCAGTGATACAAGTTTAATGGAAAAAGTTTTTTTCACAATGCCTGAATAGGGTTGTTGTCCTCAAGCCCTTTTGACTTAATTTTCCTATTATATTTTTTCTTTTTGTAATGGTGTTATATTAAAGGTAAGATAACAAATGGTTTTGTTGCATCTGCTCAGCATTGTCTTGTGTTTTGACAAATGTTTACCACTGCCCTCATCTTCAACCTTCCTCTTCACAACCTGGTCTTGTGGTTTCAGTTTGAGTCCTGTTTGGCCTTTTTCCCACTGTTACCTTCCAAATGTGGTGGGGTTGGGAGAACTAGGGGAACGTCTCGCACACCATGGCGATTTTCTTATTTCGATACATCTTCTGATGCAGGCTGGCTTGTGACTGTGTGCTCTTCAGAAAACACAAGCATCCAGATTCTAGTTGCCATGATGCCCATGTATTCTTCTGCTTAGAGAAAGTGACCCCTTTTCGGATTCTCATAAAATGTTGAACGATGTTTCACTTTTAGATCTCTACTGCTGTGCAAAAGCTGACATATGGCTACCATTTTACATCTCACCAAATGTTACATATCTTAACATATTTCAAAGCCACTTTATTTTCATTAGTCATACTTATCATTGCTGATTGCATCTGATAAATGACTGGGATACTTTGTGTAAGATTAAGGTAATAGCTGAATGTAGGCTAAACCCATTTTCCTTATCTGCCGCCACATTTTGATTACGTGTGTAACGTGTGTAACTTTCAAAAACCGCTTACCCAACGAGATCAAAATTGTATTGGACGTAAAACTTTCATCTGATCTCACTTTTGGGGAAAGTATATATATATTGTAAATACAATCTTAAATCACACAAGCCTAGAAAGCCCATGTTCCAATGATTGTAAAATAAATTGTCTTCGACCCCAAACTTTTTCAAATTCTTTAAATTAAATACATTGTATACAATTTAAAGGCCAGTTAACCCAAAAACGTTTTGGTTTTGTTTTAAAGTTGTTAATAGACTGTATGATCGTTAACCTAGTCATATATGCTATGTTATACAACCGGTAGTTCCGACCGGTCCCAACCGAGCAATTTGATTGGACAAAAGACGTTCCATTAGGGCTGATATACAGTATAACAGCACTGCGACTTTTTACAGACATAATCACTCCGCTGTACGGGCGTTCTAATAACCGTTATTAAACGATAATTGAAATCGTGTCCATCATTGTAGGCCTACCCATGCCACTGCAAAATATCCATCGCTCTCTATACGCAGACACACACTGACACACACACTCACACTGGTTGTTTTGTGTCTCACTGGACTGGGCCCAGTTTCCCGGTAACGATGGATCTTCGCTCGTACGATCATTCTCACGATGGATCTTGCGAACCATCGTAAATTTCTTTGGAGCGTTTCCCGAAACTCCTCTTAACACGAACGCGCATTCGCTGCACTCACGACGTTCGTAGGATTGTGTCCACTGACACGGTACTGAAACGGGCTATGTAGGAGGGGGAGACGCAAGAATGTTGCAGGGAAATGGGGTTAATGAGGTTAAAATATCTCCCCATAAAGGCCAACAGCAGAGTAGCATACGAAAAGAATAAGACTGCAATAATATGAATGCCAAAGATATTAAAACACAATTGATTAAGGCCCAATCCCATTTCTTTGCTCACTGTCTCAACCCTACATCTCAACCCTAACCCTACCCCTTACCCTCATTGCTCATGCTCATTGCTACCCCTAACCGATCCCCTACCAAATGGGACAACCCTACCCCTGTGAACGTCATCAAACCTGGGAAGATCTGGATATTCATAACGACATGAGCCCGCGGCAGCTCCCCGGACGCGGGCCGCCCGGTCCACTGCCCGGGCTGCAGAGCCCTATTACGGGCCTCTGCAGCCCGGCCGTGGACCGGGGTCGGCGCGGCCCAGGGTCGGGGAGCTGCCGGGCTCATGTCGTATGATATCCAGATCTTCCGAGAGTCCGTTCTACAGCCCTAACACATTACCCCACATGCAATCAAATGGGACATTAAAATAGGGCAAGTGTTGACATGGAACTATCCATGTTGCAGAGATCGCGAGCTAATTCGCTAACTAGCGATTAGTGCATGACAATTCAACCCGCGGTGGTTATGTATCTGGTTATAACGAATGTCTATAATGCCATTGAAACTACATTTCGATAAAATATAACATTACTTATATTAATATATATATATATATATATATTAATATTAATATATAATTACTATAATAATATATTATATAGTTATATTATTATTATATATATATAATATAATATATTATATTAGTATATTTTTCAACCTGGAGTCACTAGAACATGGAAGATCTGGATATCATACGACATGAGGCGGGCAGCTCCCCGACCGCGGGCCCGCCCGGTCCACGGCCGCAGCCCGGCCGTGGACCGGGGTCGGGCGGCCCAGGGTCGGCGAGCTGCCGGGCTCATGTCGTATGATATCCAGATCTTCCGGAGAGTCCGTTCTAACAGCCCTAACACATTACCCACCATGCAATCAAATGGGCGAAATGGGACATTAAAATAGGGCAAGTGTTGACATGGAACTGTGTTGCGGAGATCGCGAGGTAATTCGCTAACTAGCGATTAGTGCATGACAATTCAACCCGCGGTGGTTATGTATCTGGTTATAACGAATGTCTATAATGCATTGAAACTACATTTCGATAAATATAACATTACTTATATAATATTACTAATATATAATATATTAGTATATTTTTCACCTGGAGTCACTAGAACATGGAAGATCTGGATATCATACGACATGAGCCCGGCAGCTCCCCGACCGCGGGCCGCCCGGTCCACGGCCGGCTGCCAGAGCCCTATCACGGGCTCTGCAGCCCGGCCGAGGACCGGGGTTGGGCGGCCCAGGGTCGGGGAGCTGCCCCGGGCTCATGTCGTATGATATCCAGATCTTCCGAGAGTCCGCGCCGGGCTGCAGAGTATAAATTAATAAAATAATTAATAGTTTATTACAGAAAAAAACACTTAAATTTGTGTTTTTCAAATCCTGTCGCATCTTTTCGCCCTCCATCTTGTCTAGGATATTTCTTGATTTTCCCTTTTCTCGCAAGGTATTGTGGGAGCAAGTCACAACTGAAGCGCTTTGAGGGTGCCCCATCGAAAATCCATCAATTTGAGGGGATGTTTAGCCCTCCCCCTTACCCTTAAAGCTACCTTTAAACTGGTATTGGGACATGGCTCCACGGCGCGTGAACGCGCAACAGCGAGGGCTAGGGCTGAGATTTTCCTTTGAGCAAAGAAATGGGATTGGACCTAAGCCTAGGCCGACATACATAATTGTGCTATATCAGTCCTAATCCGAACACACTGCTACATTTTTCCCTCCCTGAAATAATTCCATGTTAAAAAAAATCCAAAATAGCTTGTGTGACAATATTTATCTTAAAGTGCTGATTTCGGAAACATACTTTGCGTAGCAAAGAGAGCCGACTTTATCTGATTCCGCATAGGTTTCATTGATTGGCGCGCACTCTCTAGTCAAGAATAGGTCTGTTAGCAGAGTCACACGCTCACGGCGAAATAATAATTCTAATACATTTCTCTCTTTAGTCGAACTGGCGAAGTTTATTTGTTAACCGCGAACAGACGCCCGCTCTCCTATAGCCAAGTGCAGAGAGAGGGGAAAATGTCTGTGACATTCCTTTGTATGGTCACAGACATGGCGCAAAAGCTCCTCCTTTTGTTTCTGAACGGGTAACTACAGTTACATGCAATCATACATGTTATACATATATCAACACTCCCACTTATGAATGACGTATACTGCACAACTGTAACATATTCAAATAAACAATCAAAAAGAACATGGCAGTCAAATGTCAAACATTTATAATCAAAAATAACATTGCAGTCAAATGCCAAACATTTATAATCAAAAAGAGCATGCAGTTAAATGTCAAACATTTACACACCAAACATGACCCCTGCAAATTTCATTAGCTTGAGTTTGGAGACAGGCTTGGTCATAGCATCTGCAACCATGTCATCTGTGGGACAGTACACATGTGTCATCTTCTCTTCTCTTATGTTGGACCTAATGAAGTGATACGTAATGTCCACTCCACTAAGTGCTATATAAATTAAGTTGCCTTGCCAAAATAAAAAATATATATATTACAAATAATCTGGTTTCTATCTACATGGTGTGATTAGCCATATATGTGACTTGATTTCGTCTATTAGGCCTACCAATTATGGTTAAAGGTTTGGGTACTTAGTCCACCATTGTGGATTTCTCACCTGAAGAGCCAATCTCCAGAGCAATGTCTTTTTTGGAGTTGTCTTTGTAAAGACGGGAACTTTGGTCATACAATTCGGCATATTTCTCCACCTCGAAGACCAGTCTCTCATCATCCATACTAGTAATTGTTTCTCACAAACGAAAGAGGGTGAGATTGTATATCTCAACACTGGCCTGGGAACGCCTCGGGATCCCCCCCAGTCAGAGCTTGTCAATGTGGCTCGAGAAAGGGGAAGTCTGGGGCCCCCCTGCTTGAGCTGCTGCCCCCGCGAACCGCGACCCCCCGGATAAGCGGATGATGATGAGATTGATAGATGAGATTGAAATGATTTGAAAGAGGTGACCTATATTATATTATAGACATAGAGAGAGAGAGAGAGAGGCAGAGAAGAGAGAGAGAGAGAGAGAGAGAGAGAGAGAGAGAGAGAGAGAGAGAGAGAGAGAGAGAGAGAGAGAGAGAGAGAGAGAGAGAGAGAGAGATATATATATATATATATAGAGAGAGAGAGAGATATATAGAGAGATATATAGAGAGATATATAGATATATATAGAACAGGGAGCAGAGAGATCGCCATGTCTGTACCAGAGTGTTGCTGACATATATCATTCGCGTCGAGAGCAGCTTTGAGCTGTAGTTCACAAAGCGGCCTCACACAAAACCTAACATTATCAAACTTCTTCACGAAAATGTTTAGTTTCCTTTGCATGGAAAATGCAAATGGGCGTTCTTGTGTGGTGGGGGTTCTCGTTTACGCAGACTGGAACGCCCCCTTCTTCTTCTTCGTTTCCTTTCTTGCTGAACTGTATTAAAATGTCAGGATAATATAATAATATAATAATAGAGTATACTACCCCCGACTCCTTCATCCGTAATCCGACTCCGTAATAACGGAGACCCCTCGAGCATTCAAAGTTCTCCGTCGGGATGTCGGACACGCCGACCAATTGATTTTATATGTTGACTTCAAACCATGTAAATAGTGTTGTAAATTAATTTCCAATGCTTTTCAAATCTTATTTGGTGTTTTATTGGTCTTTAATGTGTGCAAAATAAACAATAACTAAGTGTAGCGCCGAGGCAACCTATCGTCTTCCGTTATGGCGCATTTCACTAGCCACGGCTCCGGCTCGGTACGGCTCGGCTCGGCGCGCTTTCCACTAGCACGCAGTACCTGCAACCGGGTACATTTTGGTATCACCGCAGCTATCACCGCAGCCCTGGTTCCAAGCGAGCCGAAGCGTTTACTAAAACGTGACGTCAGCGACTGCCTTCCACTGATTGGCCGATGGAGTGTCGTCGCTGGAAGCGTCATAACCGCGCGCGACTTTTCAAAAGTGTTTTGTTCTCGCGGCCCCGGAGTCTTCCTCTGGCTCTCTTCTCTTGCCTTCTGTGCGACAAAAAGCCACAGGGTGAGCAGCAACACGATCGCCTTCATGTCCTCCATGCGGTCCAACTCTGATGTTGTTGGTTGTTGTGTTTGTTCTTTCCGGATTTGTACGTCTCCTCGGCGCCGTGTAAATGACGTCAAAGCGGTTTTTGCGCAGCCGTGTTATGACGACCCCCGCCCACGTCGAGGAGGCACCAGTTGTAAGGAAAACACAACCAAAACCGAGCCGAGCCGAGCCGTGCCGAGCCGTATCGAGCCGAGCCGTGCTAGTGGAAATGCGCCATTAGTCTCGGGTCTACTCTACCTGCTCAGTTAAAGTACAATAGCTTAGGCATTAGGATTTGGACCTGTCACGGTGAAGACCTAAAGAACAGAATATCAGTGTGTGCATCTTACCCTGTATTCCCCCTAAGCATTATACTTTTCAGATAGAGGATGAGACCGCCCCTACCTACTTCAGAGGAGATGGGGAAACTCCACAAAAAAAGTCAATAGATGTAACAGTGAGAAAAATAAGTGGTTATTTATATACACTTTATTACACACTTCTGTATACTAGAGATAAATAGAAAAAAGTAAAATGAAAAGTAAAAGAATTTACACGTATGAAATCAAATGTAAAGAACGCATCGAGGACATAAGAGGTAAGTCAGCTCGATTTCCTTGCGGAGATTATCTGCTGTCAGACTGCAGCAGAAAAAGTATATCCTGGACCTGGTCGAGGAGGTGAAGGCTCTCGCATAGGTACGCATACCAAAATGCAGAAAAAGGACAAGCGGCCTTGCCTATCTTGGGAGAGCAGAGTGTGAGGACGCTGGAGCAGTACACCCGGATGAATGATGTGATTATTACTGGCTCCACGTGAAAACCACCCGGTCATATAACCGCGTCAAGGAATAGGTGGCGGTGACCGCTGACATCGTGGCGGGAGCGACATCGGTGGTGAGGCCGGGAACTGGGCACATCTACGTTCAACGGAGCAGCAAGTGGCTGCGACTTCATCCGCAGCGTCATGAAGGGATCCAGGTCAGGTAACATGTGAGTCAGAGTGATGACATCCGAGGCCAATGCCCACCCTCTGCACAGAAGAAACGCTACCCGACCAACCAGCCATCATTCATCAAGTTTGTCAACAGGAAAAGCAAAACTGCACTTCTAAAACAGGGAAGGAAGCTTAAAGCTAGGGAATGCGATTTTGGGGAAAACAGCCGTGATATCCCGTTGCGTTCTCTTCTGGTCCCTCCCCTCCACGCGCTACCTGCTGTAGCTCCTCCCTCCGAACGTCAGTTGATGCACGTTCATCGGTGAAATGTCAGTTACATTATAGGAGAACGAAAAAGAACAGAAGTCCGATTCTCCGATACTAATTAACATTAGTGCTCATCAGATAACTGGCATAATGAGGATCTTACTCACAGAACATACCATGATATAGTTATCTTAAAAATCAATTGTACATTGCGCTGGTAGATAGGAAGGGTAGCTGATCAAGGGCCCAATTAGCAAACTAAGTGTACCTGTAAATTTGTAGCATTAGCTGGCTAGGGCTCGTGAACGCGCACTCAAGGAGGCAGGACGCAGCGAACCAGCGTCCCGGTGCCAGCAGGAAGTTGACGGAACAGTAACCCACGAGCCAAATAAAAGCAAACGACGAGGAACGGAGCCCTCGCATCCTGATTGGTCAAATAGTAGCACTGAGGCCGCGGTGGCAATTCTTGAGGGGCGGGGGCACACAGGGCCAAGGGCGAAGAGCAAAGTATGATCGCAGGATTTACTCAGAGCACATTCGCACTAACATTAGCTGCACCTGGGCTATTAATGACACATTTGTTGCTAAATACTTCAGTAAAAAAATCGCCCTACCCTATGCTTTAAGGGAAACCAATGTCTTCTTGACAGTGAAAGACGGACCTGAAACAAAAAAAATGCCGGACATAACCAGGAAGGCACGCTACCTAAGAAAGCAGGGAAAAATCCAAAAACACATGTCTATAACTGAGTAGCAAATCTCATTAAAGACGAACGGAAACGACCGGAGGAGGCCAAAAGTTATAGTTTGCTCCAGAAATATGGAGAGCTGGAAAAATACGCCAATTGATCAACAGGAATCTGGACTCAATAAAGGGTAACAAGCAACTGGTTTACACAACAACCATCCGACAATAAAACTGAAAAGAAATCGTCTTTCTCCTGCGTCTAGGATCCCTTAATCACATGACACAAGAGAATTAGTGGAACAGAATCATCTGGAAATGAACACTTTTTGAATCGCTGATCATAATACACCATGGGATTTGGAAATATGATATTGAAACCGGATTAACAATTTCTTCTCTTCCGTCAAAATAACGTGACTATATTAATCAAGTACTAGAGACAGTTCCACAGGGATTAGACAGTACAACATTTCCACATCAATCCACTTCAATAGTAGAAAGCTTTATGGACAAATTTCATTCAAAATCAGGAGTATCCTACTATCAGTTCACAAAAAACGCCTCAGCATCAATGCCATATCTGAGACATGGATTACATTACAAGCAAATAAAGGCTTCGACTTTTGAAGAGCTTGAAGGCTATGCATTTAGATATATAAACAGACAAAACTAAGGGGGAGGCAGGAGTTTTGGTAGGTGACGGAGAAACTCTGAAATTCAAGAGTGTTGGACAAATACTATGTCTGGCAGCAGTGGATAAATATTTGGAATGCATAACAGTTGAACTTATAAGGAAAAAATATAAAACTGTAACTCATTAAGCTGTATATCACAAGCACCAGGGCTCTAGTAATTGATATGTTTAAGAAAAACTGGGTGTAGAGGAAAACCTTTGCTAAATGAGCTCACAAAACAATTTCATATTGGGGAGATTTCATATTGACGCCTGTTCATACT
>OLKM01002511.1:0-35509 GCA_900291075.1 Melanogrammus aeglefinus
GGCTTCGTTTTCAGTTGCTCTCATTGATTTACGCTGATGTCAGAGCGCGTAGGCAGTGCTGCTAGATGGGGCGGTTCTTCCCGCCGAATTGGACTACTTATTACGGCGTTCAGGCAGCGTTGACGTTAGCGCTAACGTTAGCCTTGACGTTAGCACTAACGTTAGCATTTTAGCAACCACTCTCTCGGTTCGTTCAAAACGCATTCTAGCTGTATTTACTGCGGTTTTTGCTGTTTTATTTGGATGCTGTTTTTGACCAATCAGGATAATTATCTAACAATGCTGTGGTACAAATGGAAGACAAATCATCTGATTCTTTGGCTGTTTCCATTGGGATTCAATCATGTTTTTATTTTGATCGTAAAGTAACACATTTTAACTAGAAAATGCATTTCCTGCAGAAAATGCGGTGAGTGCTGTGGTACAAAGTGAGGTGAAATCAAGTGAAGGGATTTGAACAAAAGTTCAAAAGTCTAAATGGAGTGAACAATATAAACATCCACACCAGAAAAAGCAAATGGTTGGCAACAAAGTTACCGCAGAAAGAAAAGCGTAAAGCATTGCTAAAAATGCAGAAATATAAAATTAATTGAACTGAAGAATCTGAAACGTTGGGTGTGTGTGTGTTTTTAAGAGAATAGCGAGCCTGTGCGTGATTAAAAGTAGCTCAATAGAGTGGAGAAAAACCAACCAATCTGGCAACACTGCCTGACCGTCCTCCAAAAGTAGCCCAATCTGGTGGGAAAAACCACCCAATCTGGCAACACTGCTGAACTGCTCCTCACGCTCCAGCTCAAAGTAAATCAATGAGAACAACTGAAAACGAAGCAGTATGAAACTAAAACTGTGATTCTGAAGAAAGTTTAAATTATATTGAAATTCCGTTTAGATATTATTGAAGATACAAGTGTGTAGATTTGTTAAAGGGTTTGAACGAAGACAAACGGTTGAATATTGATTTAGTTACGTCTTAAACAGTTGAGGTCCCAGAGGCTCTGCCGTCCTCCCATTGACTCCCATGTTAAAAAAAATAATATTTTAAAAGTAGGATATCTTATAAAGTATAAATTATTTTAAAAATCTGATAAGAAGTGCGCGATTCCAAGCTATTCTGAATATTAAAAAATTTGAATGGAGTTTCTAGGTGAAAAATTGAGGAAGGAGAGATGGGTCCCAAGGTTTGTAGAGAATAATAAAGAAAGGGCGATTAAAACTTATGAAGAAAAATAGTTGAGCGCTGCATGCAGCACTTACCTAATAAAACTGCAGATTTTTTTATCTGAATAAAAAAACAGCATATAAAAGGTATATTTCTGTTATGTAATTGTGACTATGTTTCAGAAAGTGTGTTTGTGGGGATGCTTCTGTGTCACAGGTGACCCATAACCAGCTGAATGTTCTGGACTTGTCCTGGCTGGAAGAAGGGGCAGAGGTGACCCCGGATGACCTCGATCCTCTCTCCCGCAACATGGCGGTTTCGCTACGGCAACTGATTGAGCAACGGGAGAAGGCTAACGAGGTACTGAGTAGGGATGGGCCCGGCTATTCAAACGTTTGATTATTTGAAATGACGTGGGTATTCGACTTCAGTTAAATATATTCATTAGCTATATTAATTATATATTGTCCATTAAACGTTTATACTTATGCCATTTAATACTTGGCTGTACTGGCAACCTCTGTTGCCGCTACAGCCAGCGGAGATAGTCTTTTCCACAGTGGGCTTGATTGTAAATCGCCTCCTCACCCGTCTATCCCCCGAGCACGTTTTTTTTTTACAAGAATGAGTGATGCAGTAGGTGGGCTTATGTGTTATGTTAACTGGAAATGTTTTAGACATACTGTATTTCTGTCTTACACATTATATATTTTTGTAATGCGAGGCGCGCCTGTGCGCTGGAAGTGGAGTTCTGTTGATATCCAAGCCCACCAGTACTTTACTTTTTATATATATAAATATAATACTTTTTGCTGTTATGCTTCAGTTACTTGAATCTATTCACTTTGTGCCTTAAATTTACTGTAATCTAATTTTAGTTTGTGCCTTAGGTATGCAATACTGTTCATTCATATTCTTGGCAAAAATGATCATTATGCTGATTTTGATTCAGCATTCTGATTTCGAGTATTTATTTCCCTCTAAAATGCTCAATAAATCGAACAAATTGGATCCTTATTCCTTATTCCTTATTTATTTGACTAATTGATGGAACACTATTACATTTGTTTAGTGAAGGCCAGACCACAGAAGAACTTCAGGCTACATTATGAGTGCGCCACACTGAATTTTTTCACGAGGTTTATTTAATCCAATATTGATATGCCTTCAAATGCCTATCCCTAGTACGGAGTACATGAGAGCACACTCAAACATGCCTGTAACTTGGGTGGGGTTTTTAATGATCTTTTGTTTTGTGTTTCCAGGTCATTCTGGACCTGAGTCAGGAGCGGGACTTCCTGAGTAGCCAGCAGCCCCGGGACGGGTACAGGTCTCTGGGTGTGCACAGCCCAGAACAGAGGCTTCACTCTGGTGGGCTTGTGGGGGCCAATGGGGGCCCAGTGATGTCGGGCCCCGAGCACACCAAAGAAGAGAAGCACCATCTTTCAGTGGAGTTAGCCGACAACAAGGCTAAGCTGCGCAGATTCAGGCAGGAGCTGTGAGTGTTTCCAGTTTTTCATGGCTCGAATCTGCTCTCTGGAGTCTGTATAACAGACACATCCTGGATGGATGACAACTGGTAAAAAGGCAAAGCGAAATCCCTCACTTTCCATTTGGCTCTTCCTGGGGTTGTGGAAAAAGTCCATTGTAATTCCAGAAGCCTTTTTTTCTGTATTGAGCTGGCGCTCGAGGCTATCTGTAATGACAACCGGGACGTGGCTCTGAACCTGCCGCCGTGTTAGTTAGGGGTGGGAATCTCTTGGCACCTCACGATTCGAATCCGATTATGAGGTCAACGATTCGATTCTGAAGCGATTATCGATGCATCTCGATGCAACAATTTTTTTCTATGTACATTTCCATGCATGATTTTCAAAAATATATACATCTGGCTTTGCTCCTCAGAGTTTGCTAATCACTTCCTACTTTTGTGATAATCATTAAAGACATCAAGAGATGAATTAACTTATCTAATATTTCATTTTCAAGATAGAAAGCTTTTGTCACAAATATGACTTTCTATGAACAATGCAATAATCAATGAAGCTTGCATTATAACAATATGGAAGCATGCAAAAAATAGGTTTCAGTTTTATTTTATTTCTTATCTTTCTTTTCTATGTCATTAAAGGAAAAGCTGTTCTTGTGTCTGGCTGTGAGTTTGCGGCCATACTATGCGTAGGCTGAATCGCAATCGTGTCAAGACAAATCAGATTGGCCAATACACACTGAAGATAAATTAAATATATATTTTTAAATATTTTTAAAATGACAAAAATTATCCCTCTCTGGCGAACAGAATGTTGCAGCAGGCAAAAAAATAAATAATTTTTTTTTTTAATTCCGATTATTAATTTATCTGCATCGAGACAGAATTGTTCTAGCGAGAATCGCGATGCATCGAAGAATCGATTATTATTCCCACCCCTACTGTTAGTGGTGGTCTTCAATCAACTGATCATTACCACCGGTTCACTGCTAACCAAACATTATCATGGCCCACTATGCATTTTGCATTGACAGATTTGACCTGTGTGTGTGTGTGTGTGCGCGTGTGTGTGTGTGCGTGTGCGTGTGCACTGACAGTGAGGAGAAGACGGAGCAGCTGATGGACTCCAAACACGAGGCAGAGCGTCTGAACCAGGAGCTTCAGAGGCTGAGGCAGGAGGTCAGGAGGGTGTGGGTGTGGGGGGCCCATAGGCTCTTTGAACAGCTTGGGCAAGGGAATGCACTAAGGGAAAAAATCACAATTTCTTGGCTATTGACTGAAGGTTGCAGTAGAAATAATATTGCCAGACAATAATGAATGTTTGTACCCCCAGGATATACTGGGTGTGGGTCTATACACTGGTTATGTGTCGGTCCATACACTGGTTATGTGTGTGTCTACACACTGTTGATGTGTGTGTCGCTACCAGGGATCGATATTTTAAGAAATATCCTTGAACGATCATCGATAAAATTAAAGATAAATTATCGATTTCACCTTTATTTTTCTGAAGGCAATAAAAAACTTGCTTTTGATAGAAAATACAGCATGTTTTTCCATAATAATGTTTTTATAGGCCAACAATAATGAAAAAAATAGATTTTTATATAGCGCCTTTCAGGATACCTAAGGTCGCTCCACAAGAGTGGGCGGTAGGTCTGTGTAGGTGAGTGAGTGCGACGCTGGGTGGGGTCGTAGTTAGAGGCCATAGACCTCAGAGAGAAGGTGTGCTTTTGTGTACTTTTTGAAAGTCTCCACGGAATGGGCACAGCGGATGTGGGGGGGAGCTGGTTCCACAGATTGGGGGCAGACAAGCAAAAGGCCCTAGCCCCAAAGGTCTTGAGTCTCGCGCGGGGAATTGCCAGCTGGTTCCTGTCGGCGGACCTGAGGGACTGCAGGGGGCTGGAGGAGGTCAGAGAGGTAGCGGGGGCCAGAGCATGGAGGGACTTGTATGTAAGGAGTATAATTTTGAATTTAATGCGGAACTTGACTGGTAGCCAGGGGCTGCATCAGGGTGGGGGTGATGTCCCAGACAGTTAACGTATAGGCCTACAACTGTTTAACAGTTTTTAAATAATTATAGACCTTATAGGCTATAGGCCTATGCAGTTCCTGTAAAGCCAAACAATGCGCTCTTAATCACGGGAAACCATTCAAAAACACAAAATATGTATAACATTATATTATGTTTCTATTCCTTCTGTAATAAAGATTTGGTCTTTTTTAATTGTTTCCGGTGTTTGAGAGTGCATTGTTCGACTTTTCTAAGCACTAAATAGGCCTATAGCCTATAACAGAGATGGGTATCATACAGCCCGCATCGTGCTCTGTAATTTGGAGGAAAACAGCCTGCCTTTATCAGACTCGCGGTCCTGCTATTAAAATCGACCGATGTCGCTGTGTTCGTCGCCCTGAGGTCCAGATTGCACCGCGACATGAAGGAAAAGGGATTGTTGCTGGTGCGGACTCTCTGATAACCGCAGGCCTCCAGGGCTGAGCTCCTCCCGGTCCGGGACTCCACAAACAACAGGCAACAATCCCTTTGTTCTCCATGTCAAGTGGAAGAACCAGAGACGTCGCAGAACCCATCGCAGTCGTTATGATTCATAATATTCAGAGCCCAGATATTATATATTATATTATATAGATATCTATATATTATATGTCTTATATTATTTAGATATAGAGCTACAGGAAGCCCGCCGGATCTCCCAGAGAATATTTTATAGAACACGGCAGAAAGCTGTGTGCGCCTCTGGATGATATTATGAATTCTGAACAACTGCGTTGGTTTCTCTGACGTCTCTGGTACTTCCACAACAAGAACAGACTGGCCGTGGTTGAAATTGGCAGACCAGTAACATGGTTCTATTTCATAATATTCAAATATGTGAAAGAAATTTAAAAAAAAAGAAGAATAATCACAACAAGGATACAATATTTGCCGATATCAAAAGTCGCGATACGATTCTGATTCAGGGTTCCGTTGCGTTCTCTCCGGTCCCTCCCGGCTACGCTCTACCTGCTGTAGCTCCTCCCTCCGCACGTCAGTGATGCGCGTTCATGTGAATTCAGTTACATTGATAGGATGTCGAAACACCATGTCCGATTCCGAGGTAATTAAACATTAGTGCTGATAACTGCATAAGTACAAATATAGCATCAACATCTTACTCACAGACATACCATGTATGTTATCTTAAATCATTGGAATTGCGCTGGTAGGCCTAAGAAAAGGTAGCTCTATCAGCCAAGCAAGATAGCAAACTAATTGCAACTGTAATTCGTTAGCATAAGCTGCTAGAGCTAGTAACCTGGTCATCAATATAATATACTGAGGTATTGAAGTGATGAATTGTACTAGAATAACGTTATTTTTTTGCATTATAAGAGTGTATAAGAAGAGAGCCCAGCTGGCTCTGGGGACGATTATGTCCCAGGTCCTAGCAGCACAGGACGTGGGATATGTAGGGTCAGCGGACGTCCTCCCAGAGCTCTATATATAATAGTATATAATATAATAGTATATATAATATCACGGCCCAAAGCTCTGTGCGCCTCCGGATGGCCGTAGCGCGGGGAGCTCTCGTAGGGATTGGGCTTCACAGGGTTTGTTTACCGGCGTTGCTATGGTTTCCGGTCTTGTGTGTTCCAACGGTTTATTGGGTAGGCCCATCTAATAAATCTCTGTCTAATCAATACTTCATTCACTGCCTCTTCCGTGGTCATTACAATATTATGAATAGACTGCGTTGGGTCCATCTGACGTCTCTCCCTCTTCCACAAAAGGTAAAGACATGCAATGGTGGTTATCGTGTTGTGGCGCGACAAATTCGACAAAACTTGCACAGCGACAGATTATGATTTGTGGCGCGACAAAACTTCAGCGACAACGCGAACGGGCGACAAATGTCGCGTTTGGTGTCAGCACAGTTAGTGTGACCATAACTAACACATAAATGAACCATGGGCCAATGCAAAATGCCCTTTCAGTAGCTGTCCTTTCAACAAGTGTCTTTCCTCTTTTTTCCGCTGTCTTAGCGGTGTTAGTTGTTGGTATTCGGGGAATGGGACATTTAGGGGCCGTTGATGAAGACATTGCTATTCATTTGTTGTCCGCCGTAGTAGTGCAAAACTGTCAGACTGCTAGGCTCGTGAACGCTCACGCAGGGACGCACCAACGTCGTTGCCAAGGTGACCGGACGGTCCCACAGCCAATAAGAACAGAGAATCAGAGCCTCGCTCTGATTGGTCAAAGTGTACATGAGCGGTGGCAAGTTTTTGGGGGCTGCACACAGAGGCAGGGGAGAGCAAAGTGATGAGCAGATATTCTCAGAGCACTTCACCTGCATATAGCTGACTGGCTGTTATGACATTTTTGCCAAATATTACAGTAAAAAAATTACCCACCCTAGCTTTACCTCACAAAAAACTACTTAATTATAATTTCATAATTTTACTTCTTTGCTCTTCCAGATATTTAAAACAAAAACAATACATTTTTTAAACCAAAGAATAAAGTGCAACATTGCATTTAACCGCAAATGTTTGTCCTTTGGGAGTTCTTCCTTAAAAAACAACTGGTCAACATGCTCAGGAGACAAAACACTGCGTTCAGAACGGACAATGTCTCCTGCAGCGCTGAAAACACGTTCTGAAGGTACAAATTTAATGCAAGGAATACACAGGTAGGTTTTGGCATGGTTTGTTTTCCACCACTCCAGCACTCTACCTTCCAGTCTCTTTATGCGTGGTAATAAGCTGTGGCTCTATACAATGGTTATGTGTGGGTCCATACAGAACCAGTCTCTGTCCACGGAGGCGCGCTTCGTGCGGGCGTACCAGGACGAGATGGACTCTATGAAGGAGCGGGCGGCCCGCGTTGACCGGCTGGAGGCGGAGCTGACCCGCTGCAAGGAGAAACTCAACGACGTGCACTTCTACAAGAGCCGGGTGGAGGTACGTTGGTTATTAGAGCAGGGTGGAGGTACGCTGGTCATTAGAGCAGGGTGGAGGTACGCTGGTCATTACTACAGAGCAGGGCGGAGGTACGCTGGTCATTAGAGCAGGGTGGAGGTACGTTGGTCATTAGAGCAGGGTTGGAGGTACGTTGGTCACACCTTCAGGGTGGAGGTATGTCGGTCACACCTCCAGGGTGGGGGTACGTTGGTCACACCTCCGTCATACAACATCGGACCTGCTCCAGGAAGGAAGCAGCTCACGAAAACAAGAATGACAAAAGTGAATCCCCCAAAGAAGGACACATTAATGGGCCTTATTCACCTTGCGGCCTGCAGAAATCAACATGAAGTTCCCCTAACCAGCTAGCATTTAGAAACAGAATGGAACCCTGATGATGGCTACCCTGTGACTAAGGCCCATGGCAGCCTGTTAAAGGCCTCAGTCAAACCCTGAAAATGAGATGGAGTGGAAAAGGTCACCAGATCATAGCTCTCATAGCTCTTATTTGCGTGGCGGCAAGAATCTCGATACCAGGTCTGAGATGCTCCATATACATACAACATTTAACCAAGGACAGAGTTTCTATACCCACACAAAGGCAACTAGTTCAATGTACTCATGACCTCGAAGAGCATAGCAGACCGTATGTGATCATCTGCTAGTCCTGTTCCTGAGGAATGAGTTACAGAGGAACTGCCACGCTCATAAACCCTTTCTGTAAAAGCAACTCTTTTTATGAGTTGCTGTTGCAGGCAAGGCTTCTTTTTCCACAACACTCGTATGAAGCAGTACTCTAATATTAGAAAAATGTCAAGCGTGGACTTTTGTTTGTTTTATGATTTGTATACCAAATTATAGCTTTTTATATTATCGCTTCACGGAAACACAGAGTTAAGGTCCTATTATGCCCTTTTTCCACCGGCGGGTATGCTTCGGACCCAGCACGTCTCAGCCAAGTAGTGAGGGTGTTGTATAGCACAGCTCAGCTACGGCTCCCATTTCGACCGCAGACAGCACCGTTATGGTAGGTCGTGGTTTAAGCAGGATGGCGATAGCCGCAGCAGCTACGTAAGCATCGTGGCCTCATAGCAGCCTGACAACTGTGCTGCACCTTTGCATACTGAACCGACCCGCACCCTCCGGTGGAAATGCGCGATTTGACAAGTGGATCCAAGCAGCTGCCTCAGTGGTGTGTGTGTGTGTGTGTGTGTGTGTGTGTGTGTGTGTGTGTGTGTGTGTGTGTGTGTGTGTGTGTGTGTGTGTGTGTGTGTGTGTGTGTGTGTGTGTGTGTGTGTGTGTGTGTGTGTGTGTGTGTGTGTGTGTGTGTGTGTGTGCATTAGGAGCTTCGTGGGGACAACCTGACTCTGATGGAGACCAAAGTGCTGCTGGAGGACCAGCTGTCGGCCTCCAGGGGGCGATGTGAGAAACTCCATGCAGTAGAGAAGGACAACCTGCTGCTACGGGCCAAGATCCATGACGTTGAAATGGTGAACCTCACTTTACATTGACCATGAGGAGGACGACTGAGCAGTGTGCTCAGTCTTCAGCAATGCCCTGCAAAACTCGACAAAGAACCAACAATAAGATGACTATATGATCGTAATAAGCACAACATTCCAAATAAAATAAGGAACCCCATATATAACTACACGTGTTGCCGCATGTGCAATTTCTGACTAAAACGCATGTGGTTGGGCAAACTCGTCGCAAAACTCGTCGCAACTCGTCGTAGCAATGTTCCATGAGCAATCTCACTTGTGGTTGATTGAATGTTCGCAAATTAGCATGTATTGAATTAGCCATTGCCGATTCGCGATTTTTTTTATCAGAGAAGTCCATGGTTGATTTATATGAAAACTGTTGATCATTTGAACCTAGGGCTCTGAAGTAAATGTTTTACGTTTTTTTGATATTTTTTTTCACTGTATGTCCCATGTTTGAAAAAACGCCACTCTTCAAATAATCGTATTGATACAAAAATAAGGTGCCTCAGAGGTATCTAAACATTTGATTATGAATTTTGTTAATTTTGATCGGATTTCCAAAGTATGAGGAACGAGGATTTAGCGATATTGAAATGCCCAAGCGACCCTCTTTAAACTGCTCTGACAGACGTTTGGAGCTCTGTATGAATTGTTGTGCCTCAGTTGTGGAAGTTATAGAACAGATCTCAGAGGCTCATATGACCATGGCGCTTCCTCATTACTTTGTGTTTGTGTTTTGAGGAGCGGGACAGTGAGCGGCGCCGGCTGGAGGAGCTGGTGGAGGAGAACATGCTGTTGGAGATCGGACAGAAGCAGAGCATGAATGAGTCGGCCCATCTGGGCTGGGAGCTGGAGCAACTGGCAAAGAACCACGACAACACTGAGAGTATGCCACCCACAGGTTCTCTTTCTGTTGAGTCACTCGGCGGCCATCAAGGGCCCGGTAGCTTTAATGACATTCAATCATTTTTAACAGTTAAAGATATCGAGGAGCCCACGGTGTTGTTGGCACACCATCGCTACAAATTTCGTAACAACGCATATTCACTTCCGGAAGGATTCTTCTGGTAGGAGTCAGATCTCAATTAACTTTGCAGAGTGGGTTTGGAAAATCTGGACAAAGCCTGCATTTAAATTCAAAGTTAGATCAAATAAACAGCGAGAAAGTCAACTTCTGAAATACCTCATACCTCAGAATCTGATATCGTCAATGCAGTCAATCGGTTCTCTCTCTCCTTCCTAGCCCGTAAGTCTCTGATACATGAGCTGAACGAGGGGGTGTCTAGTCGGCTGCTGAAGCTGGAGAAAGAGAACCGTGAGCTGCAGGACTCCGTGGAGAAGCTCCGCGAGGAGAAGAACCAGCTGCAGGGGCAGCAGCTCTCAAACCAGGAGCTGGAGAGAGAGAATCATGGCCTGGGCAAAAAGGTACACACACGTCAACACACATACACGCTCCCGCATGCACACAAACGCATACGGACACAAACCTCTATATAAACAGATGTGCTAAACAGAGCAAATATAATCAGTTGTTTACATGGGATGAATATAATTGGGTTTTAAAGCGGGTAGCAAACCAGACAAGGTTGCGTAGTAGACAACCCATGTCAGATGATTTGCTTTGAGGTGTTCTTTGTTTGATATAATGGGTCCCATTGCCCTTTGATTCCTGCTACGGTGCCAATCTGATATGTTCACGCTCAAACCTCTCAAGGGTTATACTCAAAAGCCGACAGAGAATCCCAGGGTTAGAGTTAGGGTTACATTTCTTTTGATGAAATTTAACGATTCCGATTCTGCTTATTGATCCGATTCCTTATCGATTCTCTTATCGATTCTCATTGGCTGTGAAAATAAGTACAAATGTGTTTGTTTTATTAACTCTCTTTAATATTTGATCAGAAGTGCGTTTAGTATTAGGAAACTGTATTTTCACATTAATTGGTCTAGACAAACAAAAAGATCTTTGGCTTTTTAAGCCCAAATGCCATCATTATGTGCCATAAAAATAAAAACACAGATTGAAAACAGTCAAGTAAGAGCTTGTGCCTTTGGTAGGGGTGCAACGGATCACAAAACTCACGGTTCGGATCGTGTCACGGCTTTTGAGTCACGGGTCGGATCATTTTCGGATAGACGTAAGGACACGTAAGGACGTAAGGACAGCCGAGCCCCCCCTCAAAAAAAATGAATCCCGTCCACCTGACCTAACCCACACATGCCTCTTCAGTAAATGCCATCTTTTGTGTGTTCCAGACAATGATGACTTTCAATCACTAATCAAATGTAATGTCTTTCTTTTTTTTAAAGTGCATTCATAAACGATTCTTTGCAACAGCAA
Source organism: Melanogrammus aeglefinus (assembly GCA_900291075.1). Lineage (NCBI taxonomy): Eukaryota > Metazoa > Chordata > Actinopteri > Gadiformes > Gadidae > Melanogrammus > Melanogrammus aeglefinus. The sequence continues at coordinate 11,436 of OLKM01002511.1, forward strand.
ATCATTTCCATGCAGACCTAATTGAGACTACTTTTAAAATTGCTCAACATCAGTAGGCCTATCCACAAGTCAACAAAACATGCTTAACATGTGTAATCGGCGCCAAAGCTACAACAGACGACACCCGACGGCACAATGGACAGCTCTCTGATCAATTAACGACAACGGCATGTTATCAGATCGAACAGATGAACATAGTTTCATGAAATTTGTTAACGATTTCAGCCACGTACAACCTCAAATTTAAACAATAAAAACAAAATGCGCCAAATTCACATCATTTGCACTACGAGCGGCATCAACCCTATGGCCCACCCAATTCATGGATTCAAGACAACACAACTTTGACTTTCAATTGACTCGTCCATATCAGTGGGAACAATGAGGCCTCGCTTTTGATGCGCAGAGGTGTTCGATGCGGGGCTGCAGTGCAGAGAGAAATAAACGCAAGTCGTCTTCCACCTGCAGCCTTGATCTGTATTTGTTTAAATCACGGTCAGTGTGGAAAACCCACACTCACACAAGTACGTGGAGGTAGAGGGGATTAAGACTTCCATAGCCCTAGTGGAGATCTGGGGGAACTCGCTCTCCACAGACAACCAGAAACGCATTCAGGATCATATTTCCTACGTTTTTTGCTGGGTCCAGTCTACTCCCTTAATGCTGACTCCTGTTGACTTGGGACAAGGAAACAATGTATTTTAAAACTAATACACGCACGCACAATTACCGATATCAATAGAGCTGCATAAAGATGTGTATTTTTTCTTTGTGTGTGTCGCGTGTCGCGCCTCCCCTTTGGCTCTTTGGCGCCCCCCAGGGGAGGCGAGCCTTACCTATTGAAAACCGCTGGTCTACACTCTCCCCAGGCAATGCAGACATCCTCATCTTTTTTTTCTTTTTTTTATTTCAAGTATTGTAGCGAAATACAGTTTCTGTCGGGCATTTTGTAAATCCATTGATTTCCTTTGGAAGACTCATTGCTTGTTGACCGGAAACAGAAAGTGGGGCATGTTGTCTTTTCGCTCGGTTCTAGCCCTAGTGTGATGCGGAGAACCGAGCGAAAAGACTAAAACGAAGGTTTCTGGTCCAGTTTCCGTTTCAATGGGATGCATAAAATGCCAAATAAAACACGATAGAAACTGTATTTCACTACGATACTTGATTAGGACAACAAACACCACTAACCACTCTGAGTTGCACATTTCTTAAAACTAACGTTTAGGGTTGTTTTAAGGACCGGTTTGTGAATGACCATGGCAGCCCTTCTGAAGCAGGCAGGGGCGATTCGAAATGAGCCAAATAACTGAGACGGGACCAATGGTCAACATTTCTGTGTCAACCACTATCTTTCATCCTAGACAAACCAGAAAGGGGCTCAATGTGCTAGATACCGGAATTGTCCTTTAAACATGCGCCTATCACGTGAACACACTTTTTTCTTCTTTTTTCCGCATACCCCCAGAGTCCAATCATCACTTGCGTCCCGAACCGTGACGCCTCGTGCCCACTGCATCCGTCCGTTGACTGATCCCCATTGACTCTGAATGGGGGCGGACGCGCAATGCATTGTGGATCCGTGCGCTCCGTCAAAAAGTTTAAAAGTGTTCAACTTTTTCGGCAGCGACGTATCCGTTATCCAATCAGATCGCGTATGCCAATTTAAGCACTCTGACACTACTCGGGCTCTGACGACCCTGGAAACCGCCCCTATCTGTCAGCCACCCCTTCCGACGGCCTTTGATGGACGGTGCAGTTGGCACGAGGGTTGATGTGCACCACTAATGAACTCTGAGAAAGGGGAGAGCCGCTGCCTCGACTGAATAAATCTGGAGTCTTAAGGGCTTTATAGTTGATGTGCCGTTGGTTAAGTGAGCTCTTACTCAATGTTAAGGCCAACGGACATTAACATTTATAGAGGTGCGCAATGTGCGACCAATCGCATTGAACCGTGGCCGATGGCGCGCAATAAGTGGTACACGTATTCAATGGAAGGTGCTGTACTGCCCGACGTGTTCCGTCTGTACTGCCCTATCCAAGCTATAAAAAAGGTCTTAAGTTGGGGAACGCTCAGCCCAACTTACCATAAATGACGACGTGTGTGTGTTTCATTGGTTAGCTGGAGAGTCTTCAGGGCATGGTGGACCAGGAGAGGCTGACCAACCAGGACATGGAGTCCTTGGGGGAGGAGCTTCTGAAGGAGAAACAGACTCTGGAGAGAGAGCTTCAGGTCCTGAGGGCAGAGAAAAACGGACAGGTGATTTGCAAAATACTTTTTTTTCTCTGCTGTTATGTGATATTAACATTTTTTGAGATTCTGAATTTGGGTATTCCTGTAATCCATAAAGAGTAGTAGCTAGAAATTTCCAAATTTCTAGCTACGAGCACTAGGCATTCTGCCGTCTTTTGAAAAAACGAAATTCCAAAACGACTCGCCGCTTTGAAATTTTCCCTGTATGTCGTCATACGGGGAGATGCCACCTGTGTGTGTGTGTGTGTGTGGCCACCATTGTACATTGTATTGTATTGTATTATAGTACTTAACTGTGTAGCAACTGCAGTAGCTGCTATCATTGCTGTAACACGGGGAATTGGTCAGCCTAGTGATTGTTGTACTTGCACTTGGTTCTATGAACATCTTTACTGTACCGATAGTGATATATTGTCGCACTTCTTATGACAAATGTACTTATTGTAAGTCGCTTTGGATAAAAGCGTCTGCTAAATGCCCTAAATGTAAATGTAAGATTTATTGCCAAAAAATATTGTTACCACAGAGAAATAATCCACCAAACACAAATTTCCTTACTTTTTATGCTAAGTTTAGATATTAGTGGGCCCCTAACACAGTATTTGAAGACGTTTCTGAAATTCCTCCGTGGTGAAGAGTTACAGCCACTATGAGCCAGTCGCACATTGAGCTTTCCGCAAACGCACTGTTTTGGTGTCTGTAGCTTTAATGCAAATGAGGAGGAGAGAGGCGGGTCAAGGAGGAGGGTGGGGGTGTGGCCCTGATCAGCTTGCGGCCACGGAACCATGCGCTCTGTTCACAGTGGATGTATCGCAATGGCGAGGCGCACACAGCCTTTGGCAGTGTTCTGTAAATATTCGGGAGTCGTGGAGCTCTATATCTAAATAATTTTATTATTATGTATCCATATCTATATTATATCATATATATTATCACGGCCAAAAGCTGTGTGCGCCTCCAGAAGATATTATGGATCTCAAACGACTGCGTCGGGTTCTCCGACATCTCTGGTTCTTCCACGTCCTCATCAATCTGATGTAGACTGAAAAACGACATGGAGGAGAAAGGGATTGTTGCCCGCGATTGTTAACCTGGATTTTCTCCCGCCGGAGCCTTGCCGGTTCGGCAGCGGGCATCGCTTAGGCACCACCGTCTCCTGCAGCGGGCAATGCCGAGGCGGTGGTCCCTCGGCAGCGGGAAGCGGGGCTCAAGCGGGAGACAATCGCTGGCAACAATCCCTTCCTCCTCCATGTCTTGGTTCATGTACTTCAGGGGGTCAAAGCAAAAGTTCCTTTCCCCCAATTTTTTCTTAACCATGGCTGAGATAACCACCACTACAAGTCTGGTTGTGGAAATACCAGAGACGAGAGTCCGACGTGTTATGCGCCACACAGCAGAACGGTTATCCAAATAACAGCTGTAGGCCTACATCACTTGCGTTACAGTCCTGGAGCTCTATATCTAAATAATAGCATATAGCCTAATAGGCCTACATATCATATTATACTATTATGACAGCCAAAAGCTATCTGCGCCTCCAGACGATATTATGAATCAAAAATGATTGCGTCGGGTTCTGCAACGTCTATCAATCTGAAGTAGACTGAACCTGCCCGTTGCCGGCTGCCCGCTGCCAGGCGGTGGTGCTTCGCGGTGGTGGGCAGCAGGCAGCGAGGCTCAACGATGGCAGAGATAACCCCAACTATAGTCTCGTTGTGGAAATACCAGACGTCAAAGAACTGACGTGTTATGCGGCATAACAACAACAGCAGAACCGTTATCCAAATAACAAAGTCTTGGAGCTCCATATCTAAATAATATCATATAATACATATCATAGAATACATATTATCACGGACAAATGCTGTGTGCACCTGCAGATGATATTATGAATCACAAAGGGTTCTCCGAAGTCTCTGGTTCTTCCACTTCCACATTAATCTGAGTAGACTGAACCGCGCGCTGCCAGCTGCCCACTGCTGGCTGAGATAACCCCCACTACAGTCTCCTGGAAATACGAGAGACGTCAGACAACTAACGTGTTATGCGCCATAGCACCAACAGCAGAACGGTTATCCAAATAACAAAGGATTGTACAACACTTGCGTTACAGTGTGTGTAATCACACACACACGTGGCGCTCGCAAGGTCTTAGCTCAGCGTCTCATTGGCGGGCCAAATTCTCTGGGCGGGCAAGGCAGAGAAAGGGGAGGTAGCTTGGCCCCTTATGACGACATATGGGGCCACATTCCAAATCAACGTACTTAAGCCTCCATCTTTTCAAAGGTGAACAGGATACCTCGTGCTTGTTTTACACCGAACACAAGTTTTAGCCACTGGGGGACCGTAGGCAGGCTAGGAGAACTCGTGTTAATTTTAGAAAACCTCATAAAGTAGGATTTTCATGCCATGGGACCTCTAAAAACACCATGAGGTCAATTCAAGTGAAAACACCCCCAACTCATTCTCCCCGTCCAAACAGATTTCGGAGCTGGAGCGCGAGCGGCAGCACCTGTCCGAGGCGGTGACCTCACTGCGGGAGCGGGCACAGGCCAACAGTGAGGCATGCGTCCGCAAGGTGGAGGCGGAGAATCGGCAGTTGCATCAGGCCTTGACCGACGCAGGCAGCCAATTGGCCAGCTTGGAGAGCCAGCTGAAGTTGGCCAATGAGGAGGCGGGCTGTCTGCAGGAGAAGGCCAGACGATGCGAGGAGGTGGAGCGGGAGGCGGTGCGAATGGAGCAGTGCCGAGACGGGCTGAACAGAGAGGTAGGAGAGGGCTCAAATCTTCTGGTCTATAATATAATGTCATAACCCAGAACTCCATGTCGCCCTCGCATCCTTTAACAGCGACCGTGCATAGTAAACATCATTCCATTTTACGGGTTTTATTTTGATACGCTTAAACTTTAGAGCTCTGCTATTTTATGTTTTATCTCAAACTTTATCACTGACGCTATTTGTTTTAACTCTTATTCTTGATTTGTTTCCAACCATTTGACCTTTTTTAAATAGTGTACTCCTTTTGAACTCTGTTGAATCTTTTCTGTTGATTTAAGCTGTGCCACAATGTTCTCCGTCTTAAACTATGACTTTATCAAAACATTTGAACCTCACTTTGCAATAAAGCCCTCATCGCATTCTCTGCAGGGAATTCATGTTCTAGTAACGTATTACTATTATTTCATATCAAATTTAGGATTCATAAATATATATATTTATTTTTGTAGTTGCAGGAGTAATTATTCCAGAGGGAAGCAAATGCAACCCTTCTGTTTTTTGACCACTTAGGGATTTCCAACCATCTTCCCTGACCCCTTTGTAAAAAAATAATAATAAAAAGGTGATCAAGCAAGCTCCTGGCTTGATCGCCAAATATGATTTCCTAACTTCTTTCAGTACTCCAATCTGTAAAGACAAGAAGAAGATAAGAAAAGTGTTAGCGCTACAAACAAAAACAGATGCTGTGTGTGTGTGTGTGTGTGTGTGTGTGTGTGTGTGTGTGTGTGTGTGTGTGTGTGTGTGTGTGTGTGTGTGTGTGTGTGTGTGTGTGTGTGTGTGTGTGTGTGTGTGTGTGTGTGTGACCCAAAAACTCTGCATAAATGAAAGTGAGAGTCCTTCGATTTTCATTCTGTCAAGACTGGGGACGCAACTCAAAGCGATTTATGCATGTCCGGCAACAAATATCATTTTCTAGCCAGTCCTTGCACTTTATTTACTGTCACAGGCCATGACAATCTGAGTGGTAATGCCTTCGCCCCCATTGTTCCTGTTCATGATAATGGTCATGATCATGTCTTGTACAAATTTGAAAATGGTTTCTTAGTAGTAGGTTAGGCCTCTGATTTTGAATTTGATAATTCCAACAAAGTACGTAATGTAGGCTTGATTTATGAGGTAGGTAAATATTATGTATCTATTAATTGTAAAGGTCAGATTAACAAAGACACACACACACACACACAGAGAAGAATAATGTTTGGTTATTAGCATGTATCAAAACCATTTAATGGGATTTTAAGCCCAAAGGTAATGTATATCAAAAGTGTTAAAGCTATGATTCTAAAGAAGAAAATGTCCCTAAATGTTCGCTCTAGCCTACAGCAAAATCTATCCTGACTGACATGTGGCATGTAACATATGGGTCCAAGATGCAAAACTGTTGCATGCCAAATACGGAAAGGACATGCTGATGGTTTACCTTTGACCGTTGAGGTATAGGCATTAGCAATCCGGAAGATTAATGATCCCCAAACCCTAGAATAACAATAGGTCTCCACCGATACTTTGAATACCTAACTTTGATGAGTCTTACTAAGAAATGTATTCTGTGTGAGCCCCAGAGCAGCTCAAATCATATTGGGCATTGAAACCTTTACCAACTCACTAATGCTCTTCCCTCACTCCTCCCCTTCTGAAGCTTGCCTCCCTGCTCTCCTCCAGAGAGCGGGCCGAGGCCCTGGAGAAGGAGGTGGCCTCCCTGGAGCAGGAGTCCCGGCGGCTGAAGAGAGAGGCGGAGGAGGGGGCGAGGCTGGGGGCTCAGCGCACTGTCCGGCGCGAGGAGGAGAGCCGCCTTCTGGCCCAGGAGAACAGGGAGCTGAGACGCTCGTCGGAGGGCCTGCGCTCGGCTGCGGCGCGGCTGGCCGCGCTGCAGGAGGAGCACGGCCGCGTGCAGCAGGAGCATGAGGAGCTGGCGGGGCGGCTGGAGGAGGCTCGCGAGGAGTCGCGAGTCGAGCGCCGACAAACCGAGCAGACAGCGGCCGCGCTGTCGCAAGAGAAGCGCCGGCTGGAAGAGGCGCTTGAGCGCACCCAAGACGAGAAGGAGGAGGCGGAGAGGACGCGGCAGGTGGAGAGAGAGGCGAGGCGGCGCGAGGCCGGCGAGCTTCGGGAGGAGAGGAGAAGGAGGGAAGAGGCGGAGGAGGAGCAGAGGAGGATCGTGACAGACCTAGAGCAGTCGGAGAAGGAGCGCAAGGGGATGGAGAAGGAGACGTGGCGGCTCCGCAATCAGCTGGAGGCCAAGGAGGCGGAGCTGGAGGAAAAGGATTCGTGTCTGACCAAGGCCAGGAAGGAAAGCGGGGCGCAGGGGAAGGAGCTGGAGCGGCTGAAAGAAGCCTCGGTCAGGGTGAAGGAGCTGGAGAGAGACAGCAAGGAGCTCCAGAAGCAGGCCACTATCGACCTGAGGACCCTGGCGACGCTCCGAGAGGTAAGGGCAGCTGGATGGCTCTGCTGGGTAGAATGGTGTGAATGGAGTTAGATTTCAACTTTATATTATTTCTTGTTTGGTAAAAAGAAGAACAAAGTGCATCATGGGTCACCGAGCGTCGCATGGTAGTGCGCATGCTCCCATCGGGGAGAAGTGCAGGGCTGCAGATCCCCCAGCCTGCTCCTGGGGGTGAGGAGCCCGGCTGCAGATCCCCCAGCCTGCTCCTGGGGGTGAGGAGCCCGGCTGCAGATCCCCCAGCCTGCTCCTGGGGGTGAGGAGCCCGGCTGCAGATCCCCCAGCCTGCTCCTGGGGGTGAGGAGCCCGGCTGCAGATCCCCCAGCCTGCTCCTGGGGGTGAGGAGCCCGGCTGCAGATCCCCCAGCCTGCTCCTGGGGGTGGGGAGCCCGGCTGCAGATCCCCCCAGCCTGCTCCTGGGGGGTGAGGAAGCCCGGGCTGCAGATCCCCCAGCCTGCTCCTGGGGGGTGAGGAGCCCGGCTGCAGATCCCCCAGCCTGCTCCTGGGGGTGAGGAGCCCGGCTGCAGATCCCCCAGCCTGCTCCTGGGGGTGAGGAGCCCGGCTGCAGATCCCCCAGCCTGCTCCTGGGGGTGAGGAGCCCAGCTGCAGATCCCCCAGCCTGCTCCTGGGGGTGAGGAGCCCGGCTGCAGATCCCCCAGCCTGCTCCTGGGGGTGAGGAGCCCGGCTGCAGATCCCCCAGCCTGCTCCTGGGGGTGAGGAGCCCGGCTGCAGATCCCCCAGCCTGCTCCTGGGGGTGAGGGAGCCCGGCTGCAGATCCCCCAGCCTGCTCCTGGGGGTGGGGAGCCCGGCTGCTGAGGACTGAATCGTAGGGGCTGCATTCCCATCTCTGGTAGGCTGCTGAGGACTGAATCGTAGGGGCTGCATTCCATCTGTCCTCCTCTCTCACAACAGGAGCTGGTTTCAGAAAAGCTGAATGGTCAGCAGCAGAACCTGGAGTTGGAGAGCCTCAACCAGGAGCTGGAGAAGGTTGGACTGAACCGGGAGAGACTTCTGCAGCAGGAACACAGCCTGGAGGACAGGTAACTCACACAACCAGGAGAGTCCTATGAGTCCACAGGTGTTTGGCTGTGTTGCGCGTTTTGGTAATGCCCCTATATGCACGTAGCAGTGGTGGTACGTTGCTTGACCAGTATAGTGTCTCCATTATTGACTCTAGAGCCCCAAAACTCGTTCCATAGAGGCATGGGGTCTTCATGGTCCTACTACAACCTTTAGTTTGGAAAAATGTATCTCTTCTTATTTTTGAGGATTTTTTATTTAGGACCCATTTCAATAGCTTACATTATTGACCCTAGAGCCCCAAAATGTTTTCCATATAGGCCATGGGTCTTTTATAGTCTTACTGCAACCTTTAGTTTTGAAAAATATATATATTTAAAAAATAGAATATAATTAATATATAATAATATAAAAAAAATGTTAGCAACAATTTCATTAGCGTGGCCATTATTGACCCTCGAGCCCCAGAAGGTGTTCCATGGAGGCGCGGCCTCTTTACGGTCCTACTGCAGCCTTTGGGACGGGAGAGGGGAGGCAGTGGGAGGAGGCATGGGCTGGAGGCACAGACCTTTTCCATTGTTGTGGTATTTGTGTTATGTGACTTAACTGTATAGGGTGATTGTTGATATAATATATTTTTTGTTAAATAATTGTTTTAAAGTTTATACCTGCATTATGTTAAATCTCTCCATACTTCCCCTGCTCATTACTGTGCACAAATGTACTGTTTGTACTTAGGCCTCAAGAGCCCTTCTGGTGCTGGCAGACACATAGAAACCTCCCGGCAGGGTGCGCTTTGCGAGCACACAAAATATTTGCGAGCAAAAATAAAAACATTTCACCTCCGCTGTTGCAACTCTACTAGGGGAACTAGGGGAAAAACTGTATCTGCATTGTTTAAAACACACAATGTGAATGAAGGATAGCCATTGAATGTTACTTATTAATGTGTATAGACTATGTGTATATCATATACATCATGTATTCCAGTAAGTACAGACTGTTGGAGTCCCGTCTGGAGGAGACGGTGCAGCAGACCATGAAGCTCAAAGAGCAGAAGATCTCCAGTTTGAAGCACAAACTGCAGGAGAGCAACACACTCAACACCACGCTGCAGTCTGAGCTCACCTCTGTGAGAACACACACACACACACACACACAGGCTGCTAGTCGTTTATACATTTGATTGAGTTCAGAATCAACCTAGAAAACCCAAATCTGATGCTGAGATTCAGGGTACTGAAGGTCACAACGTGCTTCATTTCAACTACTAGCTCGTAGCTTCAAATGACCTGGACATATCTGTAGTCCATGCTGGCTTCCCTCAGCTCTCTCTTTTTTAACAACAATCGTTCTATCAGGACTCCGCTCTCCCAATCACACCAACCAGCCTTAGTTTGCACCACACAGCGGCAACGCCAGTTAAATCCGAGTGGCATAGAACACTGTTATTTAGTTCACTCACTGGGAGGGGCTCAATATTACCCAGTTGGACGTTAATCCTGACCCGACTAGTGACTGTTACAATTACAATTAGTCTGCTAAATAAATAATAATAAAAAAATGGTGAATATAAATAAAGTTAGTTAGTAATAACTAGTAGTTGCTAGTAAATGCTAATAGTAAGCAATGAGTTCCTAGCAAACCATGTAGCACTCACAACACTGACATTGCCATTACTTTTGGTGATCTCGACTATGGGAAGTGGTCTACCTTTTTTTTTTTTGCTAAATAAATAATAAAGAACTAGTGAATATAAATAAAGTTAGTTAGTGGAAAAAAAAATGGACCTAAAAGGATATAACCATTACTTGCTGTATATTACCCATTTTTAGCTTTGGTTTTGAATATGGACTTTGTGATTACCTGATTGTCTGTGTCCCTGTCCAGGGTCTGATTAGATGCCCTATCTAGACTGGGTAGAACCTGTCCCGCTCTAATACATCCCATAGTTGGCATCTTCCGCTTAGTTTATTTAGTGTATAACTGAATCTGTTTTTGTGCTTCAGACTCGCCAGACGGTGTCGTCTCTTCGGCAAGAGAAAGAAGAGAACTACAACCAGAACTTACTGCCGCGGGCCGTAGGCCAATCCCAGATTCAGGTGTCGGCCACAGCCGAACTGCTCCGGGTGAAAGACCACCTTATTGATCTGGAGAAGAACGTAAGTCCAGACAAAGTCAAGGCAATTGTATCCTCTGCTTTAGTCACAGTTCAATTTGTGTTTCAAACTTTTCGTCATCTGCATCAGCAAAAGCCGTAGCCCTGTGAGACCATCCTGATCCCCAAGGACACATGAAGAGCTGTCCTGTCGTTGAAAACGACCTCCAAAACCCAAAAAGGGGACGAGCCAATCAGCTCCAGGGAAAGGGTTCATGGAGCACAGTGCCACAGTCCGCAGAACGGGATGCAATCTAAACTGTTTTCATTGAAATAGATCAAACCTTAAAAGAGGACTGACACAAAGGCCTTACTCAGAGGAGGTGATGTTTTTAACTTCTGACCAAGAGCATCACAGGCCACACCAATATGTGGAGATCAATTTCTGCCCATCCATGGCCTGACTCGTTATCAACTTAAATTCCTCCCCCTAGCACTGAATGGTCAGTTCACTTTTTGTCTTTAAATGTTGGTTTCAACATGATGGAGGCCAGACTGCCCTAAGATCAGGGTGGTCTCACAGGACGTCCACAGCCCAGCACCATCAGTACGGCTCAGGTCTTCATCCACTCCAAAAACCACACCTTTTTCTCAGTACCCTTTAAGATAAGATATACTTTATTAATCTCAGCAGAGAAATTTAGGCATTCCAGCAGGCAGCATACATACACACAACACATGTATGCATACATATCCCACCTAAACAAAACCATGAGCCCACAATACCTAGCCTAGGATAGAAAAAGTGCAATCAAGATCTATACTGTAGTGGCCTAGGCATTGAAACAACTCTGTGATCAGCTAAAATCCTCATAAGTATAATCAATCAATATATTTATGTGTAGCAATGCCAGTGCTAGACACTACCTAGGTGGCGGCCACACTCCACCTACTGGACTTTAACTCCTCAAGACAAGAAATGATGGTGGGTGGTGTTGGAAGGCTGGTTTATTGTAAAAGTTTGTAGACAATGATAGATAATCTGTTGCTCCATATTGCCATCCATGACATAGTGTTTGTGGGGATGGCTGGTTTAACCTGTGCCCATTGATTGCTCAATATGCTGCCTCACCCATCCCCGAAGTCCAGTCCGTCTCATTCGGGCCAGGTGAGGCTGCTTAAAGGAGAAATCCGGTGTAAAATAGATCTGGGATATGTTTGGTATGATAACGGGTTGGGATGTTTGTTTGGGAGCAAAAAAGCGCATACAGACGCATTCTTAAGGTGGCTGTTTTCAGACGATTCTACCAAAACGCTATAAACCTGGAACAATAGGGGCATGTCTCATGGTAAATTCTAAATGGCTATTTTAAACCACTTACAAGGCTAGAAGTAGCCCCACTCTTCTTTGGTAGTATAATAAGGGTCTTTACATATAAAACGAGGCATTGAGAACATTGTACCGGTAAGTGTACAGATTGTTTATTAAAAAGGACATTTTATACACACAATACCATCAGCAGTTCACCCTCAACGCCATCTTGTCTTTAAGACTTGATAAGTAGATTGACAAACACCGAGCTTGTGACATCCGTCAACAACACTAATCCATAACATACTAATCCACCAGTGGCAGCATTGTACTTTGAAAGCCGAGAGTAACAAACTAGTAAAAGAAAAAGAACATTATTTCAAACTACCTGATCTATATGCCTGATCTATATGCCTAGCAAGGAAAGTCGGATGGCAGCACCAACGTGATCTTGACACTTGTCGTGGCGTTTGGTTGCCCTATGCAGATCGTTCACATCAGACCATGAACAGCCCACGTTGGAGATTTGCCATTATTCATCAGCAAACAGGGCCAGCAATACAGTCGATCGCTAGTAATGTTAACAGTAAGCAATGATCTAGCAACCCATGTAGCACTCACAACACTGACATTGGCATTACTTTTGGTGATCTCGATTATGGGAAGTGGTCTACCTTTTTCTTTTGTGTAATAAAACATGAACAATGTCCTCTGTTTCCAATGTTTCCATTGTACACTTTATTTGTAAATGTTAGAATCTCGCTTTTTTTCAGATGATTTCACTTGCTTTGCGTCTCTAGACTGAGCGGCAATGCAGAGCGGGTTTGTTATCGACAGCGTTGCCAGATTGTGCAGATTTCCCGCCCAATGCTTATTGGTTCATAGCGCAGCGGAATAGATTTTTGCGCGAATCAGTCCCCTTAAGGGCACGCCCATTCCTCTCCCATTGAAACCCATGTTATTCACTGGCCGCCAGTACTGTCAGGGAAATGAATGGGAGTCAATGGAGGCTGAAGGAGGAACATCCTCCCTGAAGTAATTGACAATAGGCTTTAGGGGGTGCTAATGTCCCTTTACCCAGGGAAACAAACATTATATATTCAAAGGCATTGAAGTCATGTTTAAGGGCGTTAATTCATTACAGTAGTCTGGGCAAGCTGCATTTTTTATTCTCAACAATGTTAAGGAGGATCTTCCTCCCCCTCCTCAATGGAGAAACCTCCACTGATATATATCTTATCTACAGTATACATTAGTCTTAAAGAGCCCCTATTATACCAGGTGTGAGTGATAAGCCATTTCTAACCGTTTGAAAATCTCCCCTTCCCTCTTCCTTAATGACATCACAGTTGGGATTGTCCGTCTAGATGTATGCTGGATAGATCTTCCAGCCTACCAAATGGACTATAGCAAATGTCACTTATCCATCATCATGCGTCTTTCACTTGTGATATCACTAAGTCAAAGGAGAAGGCAGATTTTCCAACGGTTGTAATGGCAGATCACACTAACAGCCGGTGATTTATAGGGGCCTTTAACAAAGCAAAATACCCTCTGGACCAGTATCAGTTTTTATGGGCCGTTTTCCTTCCTGTGTCACATTTGAAAAACTTTTAATCCAGCTCTAACCTGAACCTCTCTCCTCCCTCCAGAACTCCTCCTTGCAGACGGAGAGCAGCCTCCTGAAGGAGCAGCTGAAGCAGCTGGACAACCAGAACAGCTCCCTCAACAGTCAGATGGTGGCCCAGCAGAGACACACCGTCTCACTGCAGGAGCAGAACACCAGCCTGCACACACAGACGGCCAGACTACAGGTAGTACTGCTGGTGTTTATTGTAGAGTAGTGTTTTCCCAATACTAGATTTTCTAACTTCGATACAATACTTTTTTTTTTTTATATATAACATACCCCAAAGTGTATAGAGGATATCTCCCCAACTGCAAGGACAATAATATGTCCTCTTCAGGGTTTCCAGCAGAAAATTATTTTACAGGTGGCCAATTACGCTTATTTTCATTCAGGCTGTTGCCCTCTGTGTCTGATCTATACAAAGAGAATGATTGAAGTTTTAAGCTCATTTCATACTTTTCAAAAAAAAAATTGAATCAAACCTTGCATATGAGTAAACATGTGTTTTGGATATTCGCCTCAAATCTAAAGTACTTTTAAACAGCACTCCTGCCGTTTTCCTTCTCTCCGAAAACCGGTCTTGAAATGCTAGCTGTGTGGCTAACTCTTAGCTAACGCCGTCACACAGAGCATTGAGACTAGTTCACTTCTAGGGGCTATGAGGCGCTGGTGCGATGTGTGTTTTAAGTCGCTGTCTGAGAGAAGAGGGCGAGAAAGCGCAGCTGCTACTTGTGGATCGATACTGCAGAGAATGATTATTGAAATCGAATACTCCATGGTGCACTGACCGGAAATCATGATCGCGACCCCCGCCGCGGCTCTTCCCCCACCCAAATTCCCCTTTAAACATTGAACCCTTAACGCCTAGCAGCTATGAAAGCTACAAAAGGACTCCATTAATGCAGGCTGTGTGATAAGTGCACTGACGTTGGCTGCCGTTAAGTACGAAAAGTAAATATATCGATCCACACATGGGGTTTGAGCGTTTTGTCTACACCAGCGGTTTTCAATAGGTGAGGCGCGCCTCCCCTGGGGGGCGCCAAAGAGCCAAAGGGGAGGCGCGACACGCGACACGCACAAAGAAGAAATACGCATCTGTATGCAGCTCTATTGATATCGGTAATTGTGCGTGCGTGGATTAGTTTTAAAATGCATCGTTTCCTTGTCCAAAGTCAATAGGAGTGAGCATTAAGGGAGGAGACAGGACCCAGCAAAAAACGTAGGAAAAATTATCTTCAATGTGTTTCTGGCTGTCTGTGGAGAGCGAGTTCCCCCAGATCTCCACTAGGGCTATGGTTACCTCCACGTACTTGTGTGAGTGTGGGTTTTCCACACTGAACGTGATTAAAAACAAATACAGATCAAGGCTGCAGGTGGAGGACGACTTGCGTATATTTCTCTGCACTGCAGCCCCGCATCGAACACCTCTGCGCATCAAAAGCGAGGCCTCATTGTTCCCACTGATATGGACGAGTCAATTGAAGGTCAAAGTTGTGTTGTCTTGAATCCATGAATTGGGTGGGCCATAGGGTTGATGCCGCTCGTAGCTCAAATTATGTGAATTTGGTGCATTTTGCTTGAAATTTGAGGTTGTACGTTGCGGAAATCATTAACAAATTTCATGAAAATATGGGAATCTGTTCGATCTAATAACATGCCATTGTCGTTAGTTGATCAGAGAGCTGTCCATTGTGCAGATTTTTTTCGAGACGATGTGCATCTCCTTCAAATGTGCGCTTAAAGCCCAAACACACAGCACCGATTTCAGCCGTCGGGTGTCGTCGGATGTAGCTTTGGCGCCGATCACACATGTTAAGCATGTTTTGTTGACTTATGGATAGGCCTACTGATGTTCAGTCATTTTAAAAGTAGCCTCTAGTAGGCCTGCATGAGGTTGGAAATGATTTGCTGTTGCAAAGAATTGTTTATGAATGCACTTTTAAAAAAGTTGTGGAAATAAAATGAATGACATTACATTTGATTAGTTATGGAAAATCATCATTGCCTGGAACACACAAAAGATGGCATTTACTGAAGAGGCGTATGTGGGTTAGGTCAGGCGGAAGGGATTAATTTTTTTTTGAGGGGGGGCTCGGCTGTCCATACTTACTCTAAGGGGAGGCTCACATTCACCCAATTTGAAAAACCCTGGTCTACACCATCCGGGTCCTTTCAGTGCTCTTCCTTTCCGCTGGATCTAAATTGGAACGCCCTACGTACTCGGACTCAGTGAAGTAAGTACGGGAAGTGTGGATATCGGAAGACTGCCCTGGTGGTCCATGTTGACAAGGGATGGACTTGAGTTGGTGGGCTGATGTCTGGTTTAAAGGGGAAACCCGGTGTAAAACGGATCTGGGATCTGTTTAATATGATACAAGTTCGTTAAGGGGCAAAAAGTGTACAGGTTTATTAAAAAGGAGATTTTACACCTTCAGTAGTTCACCCGTCGACACCCTCTTGTTTGTAAGACTCGTAAGTCGATTGACGAACACAGAACTCACCTAGTTCCTTTGTTCACGTGTACAGCCCTACATCCGTCAACAACATGCCAGCTCTGTTCGTCAATTTACTTATCGAGTCTTAAAAACAAGATGGCATCGACGGGTGAACCTCTGAAGGTGTTGTGTGTATAAAATGTCCTTTTAATAAACTATCTGTACACTTACAAAGTCATCAATGACATCTGCTAAAAAAAGCCAACTTAAGTTGGCTTTTTTGCTACCCAATGAACATTCAAGCTCGTTATCATACTGAACATATCCCAGATCCATTTAACACTGGATTTCCCCTTTAACAGGCGTGCTACTTCACCCAGCCCAAGAGTCCCCAACAGTCTGACTCGGGCCAAGTGAGGCTGCTTATACCAGCCATCATCCACACACACTCCCAAAGTCACACAGCCGTATCAAATATAACAGTTTATTACACGGCTCTTCTCAATGCCTTCACAACTTCCAGCAGTGAATTATCTTTGATAATTCACCTTTGCTGAGTATAATTAACCGCTGTAAAGGAAAGTGGACTTTTTGCTGTCTTTCGTATCCCTCCGCAAGTAGTCGGTGTAATAAACTTATCAACCCCAGAGTTCTCAGTTGCTAAGCAACGTCAACATCTTTTGCGGACTATTTCTCTGCTCCACTACGAATGCTCGTAACACATAAATTGTAAAAAGACACACAGTGAAGTTATTTTTTCGTTTTGGCGACTCAGGGTTGCCCGAATGCCCCTAATGTCATAACGCCATAGTTAATTAGTATACGTCATTAAATTTGTTTTGCTAAACGTTTATGCCCCATGTGTTCTCAGGTGGAGAACTCCACGCTCTCCTCACAGAGCGCCTCCCTCATGGCCCAGAATGCAGTGCTTCAGGGGCAGGTGGTGGCCCTGGAGACAGAGGTGGAGTCGTGGCACCGTCAGCGCGACGAAGCGTGGCAGGGCCGTGAGAACGTGCTGAGTGACCACGAGCGTCTGCTCAACGTCCACGAGCGGCAGGCACACGAGTACGAGCAGCTCATCAGCCAGCACGCCGCCCTGAAGGTCAAGCAGAGGGCACTGGAGGGCGAGCACAGGGCGCTGCACAACAAGTGAGTCAACAGGGCTTCTACATGCAAATTCAGAATTCGCTCGAGTTTAATCATTTCAACTCCCCCTAGAATTTCGCTTGATGCTGAATCACTTGTGCGAGAAAAGTTTGTGGTTTGCGCGCCCAAGTTACGCGAGTAGACCTTTACGTAAAAAAACTGATTATAATCCAAAACTGATTATAATCCGAAAACCGACTTCTATGTAGTTTTTGTACGTCATTTAACATCATTATTGAGTTTATTGCTGATAATAATCGGTATTGATTGTTCCATAGATCTGAACTTCCCATTTCTTTATTTTCTTTGGGTGAAATGCAGTGGTCCTTGTTCGTCATGAGCCAAACCAAAAAGGCTTTGAACGAACTCAAAGCCAGACTCTGCAGAGAGACACAGAATATGAGATCAGGGTGGTCTCACGTGGCTAGTTATTCTGTAGTTGTAATTTGGTTTCTACATTGTTCTGAGCCCCTGTTGGCAAGTAATTGTACTGTAGTATATTCTGTAAGTGTATTTATGTGATAAAATTAGATTCCCCAGGCATTAATTCTATGATCTAGCGACCGCTGTATTAACTTGATGTATTAGCTTCAGTTAAATGAAGCACTCTTTATTCAGGTTAATTAATGTCCTCATGTGTCCAACCCAAGGTACTGCTCCTTACTGCAGCACAAAGAGAAGTGGGAGGCCCACGAGGGGCGTGGCCAGAGGGAGAAGGAGGAGCTAAACCAGGAGATGGGGAAGAATCGGCTCCTGCAGCAAGAGAGTCTGCAACTCAAGGCAGAAGTAGAGCGGTATGTTGAGACCTGCTCCTGGTATGTGTTTAATAGATCTCTGTAGTGGTGGTCTTATCCCCCCTCTCTGAGAGAGTGGGGGTATAAGACCACTCTCTGAGAGAGGGGGGATAAGACCACTCTCTCCCTCCCTCCTCTGCTCCTCCCCTTCTCTCCTCCCTCCTCTGCTCCTCCCTCCTCCTCCTCCTCTCCCTCTCTTCTCTCTGCTCCTCCTCCCTCCTCTCTGCCTCCCTCCCTCTCTGCTCCTCCTCCTCTCCTGCCCTCTCTGCTCTCCCTCCCTCTCTGCTCCCTCCCTCCCTCTCTGCCCCTCCCTCTCTCTGCTCCTCCCTCCCCTCTCTGCCTCTCTGCTCCTCCCTCTCTGCCCTCTCCTGCTCCTCCCTCCCTCTCTGCCCCTCCCTCTCCTCTCCTCCCTCCCTCTCTCTGCTCCTCCCTCCCTCTCTGCTCCTCCCTCTCTGCTCCTCCCTCCCTCTCTGCCTCCTCTCCTCTCCTCTCTGCTCCTCCCTCCCTCTCTGCTCTCTCCTCCCTCCCTCTCTGCTCCTCCCTCCTACATTTCAGGTGTTGCATTGAATCACCTGTGATTGACAGAAAGGTTTGGATTTCCCCAAACCAATAAGGAGGGAGGAGCCCTCAGAGGTCCTCAGGGATTGAGCACAGAGCAGTAAAACTCATACAGACCTCAGACACAGTCCGAACCAGACACTCTCCCAGCGTAATATCTCGGCCAAAGCTTTGTTTTATTAAAAGAAAATTTCGCACAAAAGTTTGCCGTCCTTCTTGGACATCCTACATGTTTGATCTTTGCTCACTGTTTGCGTTCTTCTTTTTCCTTTGATTTATTAGGAGGCTAAACTATGTCGGGCTGCTATGAGGTCACAATGCTAACGTAGCGGCCGTGGCTAGCGCGATCCGGTTCAGTCTGTGGCAGCTAGCTCAGGGGAGAGACTGCATGCACTAGTTGGTCCAACCTGAGACAATAAAAAAGAATTGCCTTTTGCATTTTTTTTTTTTCTTTTCCCTTCATTGTACTGAACTCGTACCGAACCGTGATGTCTGACCTGAGGTATGAACCAAGCCGTGACTTCAGTGTACACGTCTTGACTCAGAGCCATGCTTCCCGCAGCTGTTAGACACAGAAGTATAATTCAGCCTTTAAGGAACAGCAACGCCTCCTATCCTTTTGTATTTTCAGAGACTCTGGGATTAACCATTCTTGGTCTGTCTATACGTTGATTTGAATCATGTTTTGTTTTGTATGTGTGTGGAGTGACAGTCCTCTAACCGTCATTCATTACTTTTGACTTTAAATCCATCTCACCAGAATGACACAAAGCCAATCCCAGCATTATGAGGAGATTGAGGGGCTGCAGGAACGAACCAATGAGCTGAAGAGCTTGCTAAGCTCCGCCAAAACAGAAACAAGCCAATGTATGAAGCAATATGATTCGCTGATGGAGCAGCACCGAGTTCTGGACCTATCGATGATCAAGCTGGATAACCATTGTGAGGTAATGACGTGTGTTTGGGTTGTCACTTGGTTGTTCCTCCTTTTCGAGTACTTAATCGGGGTTGATGTGGCTCAGTTGCGTGATGACTGCTACTAAATGTGTTCTGGTGGTGTTCTTTCAAGGACATCAAACCTTATGCACAGGTCCTTGTCTGGTTAAATACAACCTCCGTCCTGTTGTGCTGATGGGCTTCTCTCTTTTGATGGTGTGTTGGTTGCGTGTGTAGCTGTTGAGTCGACTGAAGGGGAACCTGGAGGAGGAAAATCACCACCTACTGAGCCAGATCAGCCTGCTGAGCCAGCAGAACCACGCTCTGCTGGAGCGGAGCATGGAGAGCAAGGAGCTGTACCACGCCGAGCAGAAGCTCTACATGTAACTACAACTGTGCTCTGTGGATGGTCTCTGCTGGGGTCCCTATGCTCTGCCTCAAGCCCTCTGCTTTAGGCACTACCCTGGTCTTGGGGGTTTCCACCATGTATGATGTACAGCAGGGTTTATATCCTGAAGATGTGGATCTAGTTGTGTTCACCATGCCTCTTCCCTTTTTTCCTCACCGTTTTGCCCTGCTTAAGTTTGAATGGCATTACCTTTTATGAATGTTTTTCATCGTCACATCCTAAAGATCAAGTGTTCTGCCTTCGACGACGCAACCTCTGTTGTGATTTATATAACCGCTTTGTCCAAATGACTTCTCATCATATGTAGATGGGTTAACAGTATCTGTATGGAGCAACATGGTATCTACTGATACTGCATGTAGCTTAATCCTGTTATCACGTGTAGCTACTGGAGTCATGTTGTGTGTTCTAACCCTTAACTTCAGTGATAAGCTGAATGCTCTGCGGCGCCACAAGGAGAAGCTGGAGGAGAAGATTATGGACCAGTACAAGTTCCATGACCCAACGCCTAAAAAGTAAAATACATAGAGATCTATCTTTGTTTCGCATAGAAGAGGTGTGCTATGACTTTTGGTGTTTAAACACAAAATAATTAATGTGTGAAGTCTCGCTCTTAATCGCTCTAATATAAAGCAACCATTTCCGAGTCTCTATCGTACACTATTTCATCATTTTACAGAGCGAAAGGAACTAAAAATAGTGTGATACAATTATTATTAATTATTATAGTTATTTGAAGTGATAACAACAAAAACATTGAGACGGGTCCCGGTGAGAGAGACGGGTCCCGGTGAGAGAGACGGGTCCCGGTGAGAGAGACGGGTCCCGGTGAGAGAGACGGGTCCCGGTGAGAGAGACGGGTCCCGCTGAGAGAGACGGGTCCCGGTGAGTCCTGGTGTGACGGGTCCCGGTGAGACGGGTCCCGGTGAGGCCTGGTGTGACGGGTCCCAGTGAGGCCTGGTGTGACGGGTCCCGGTGAGAGAGACGGGTCCCGGTGAGTCCTGGTGTGACGGGTCCCGGTGAGGCCTGGTGTGACGGGTCCCAGTGAGGCCTGGTGTGACGGGTCCCGGTGAGAGAGACGGGTCCCGGTGAGTCCTGGTGTGACGGGTCCCGGTGAGGCCTGGTGTGACGGGTCCCGGTGAGACGGGTCCCGGTGTGACGGCTGTGTGCCTTTTGACCAGGAGGAGCCACTGGTCGGGGGCCAAGGCGCTCGCTAAGCTCATCAAACCACGGAAGGAGAGCGGCAGCAGGGACAAGGATGAAGACTGGGAGAGGGCCAGGAGCGCTCCAGACATCCCCCTGCCCTCGCCACCGCCCCTGCTCCTGCCCAACGACGACCACCCACCACCGCTCCCCCCGCGGATAGGAAGTGACACGCCAGACAATGGCAGCCAAGTCTTCAATCAGCACAGCAGTCCCGTTCTCATGTCGCCAGCACTCACACCGGGCGGCCGAGGTAACAGCATGCCCTCTTTCTCTCCCTCAGACAGACAGACAGACAGACAGACAGACAGACAGACAGACAGACAGACAGACAGACAGACAGACAGACAGACAGACAGACAGACAGACAGACAGACAGACAGACAGACAGACAGATAGACGTTCCACCCCACCCAAAGAAAACTATCAGCATTGCCCAGCAAACTACAGCCTTTCAGCGGTTGTAGTTTGAAGTAGTGATGGTAGAGGGGGGGTAGACTGTGTTCTGCTGCCTGGGAGTTACTGGGGATAATCATATGACTTGTAGGTTTGTCAGATCTATAGCTCTCATTGCAGAACCAAAATAAATGAAAAGTTATAACTGTGTGTTTCTTTAAGCATTGTCAAATGGGGATGTTTTAGCCTGAATTCATTATCCTATACATCTGGGGAGATTCATGTCTATAAGTCAGACATAACAATACAAATATCGGTAGTCAGTTCGCTGTGGTGGTAATCAATGCTACTCTCTCGTCAGTGGTACAGTACTCCCAGAGCCTCCCATGTCTGCTCTCCCTCTTAACCCCAAGTACTCCTGCTTAAAAGAATACTATATACCGATACAGAACTGGCATTTTATAATTATAAAATCACTATTATAAAAACGTTTTTTCTTCCCTCAGTCTAACCCAGTCTTCCCTTGGCCACCAGCTGTCCATGCATTTCTCCTGATGTGACGTCAAAATGACGCGTTTGACGTCACATCAGTAGAACTTTGCTTGCCTGCTAGAAACAGCCAAAGTGGAGATCCGTGTATTGATTCTCGGCCATGGTTGAAGAGGAATTGGGGGAAGAAACGTTGGCTTTGACTCTCTGAAGTCCAGATTGAACTACATCTTCAGATTGATGTGGAAGGCCCAGAGACGTCGGAGAACCTGACGCAGTCGTTTTATTCATAATATCCTCTCAAACGACTGCGTCGGGTTCTCCGACGTCTCTGGTTCTTCCACTTCCACATCAATCTGAAGTAGACTGAACTCCGAGGAGAAAGGGATGGTCGCCGCTGTCCGCTGGGCGCTGGGGCTGCGCACTGCCGGGGAGGTGGTGGGGCCTCACAGCAGCAGGCAGCTGGGCTCTGGCGGGAGACAATCGCATACCACATCAATCTGAAGGTGCAGTTCAATCTGGACTTCAGAGAGTCAAAGCCAACGTTTCTTCCCCCAATTCTTTCTCCACCATGGACGAGAATCAATACACGGGTCTTATTTTGCAAACCAACACCCGCCCGTACCCGACCAGACCTGCTATAAATTGAAACCGACGCCGATGTGTGAAAGCACATCATCCACTGTGGACGGTTTTAGTTCACTCTGCTCCTGAATAACATCTCCAGCACCGGAGTAGTCTCGCTGTAATCGCAATACCCGCGACCGACCCGCGCTGTTCAGGCGTCCGACCCGGACAGCACCCGTGTCTGACACAGTACTCCCCGCATCGAAATTGTGCGGGTCACCCGTCAGGTACCCACACCCGTGCAGGACTCTGGCCGAGATAACTTCCACTACGAGTCTTTACTGGTTGTGGAAGTATCGTGCCGTCCGAGAACCCGACGCAGTCTTTAATTCATAATATCATCCGGAGGCGCACACATCTTTTGGCCGTGATATTATATATTATATTGTATAGATACCTATATATTATATTATTTAGATATAGGTATTGAGTATGCCAAACAGTTGTTGGATCTAATTTGTCACATTATGAACGTGAACATGCTCTGAATGCAGTAGGTTGTCTTAAAGCAGTTTCCTACACTGAGATTAACATGGCTGCTCATGCTTAGTTTTGTTCTTTTATTGAATCTGCACAAGCCTATTGTTTGTCCGTCCTTTCGGGGCTTGACATAATAAACCATGTCCTTTCTGCTGTGAGATAAAGGTCTCTGACAGAAACTCATTTAGGAGTTTATTTGAAGTAAAAATAAAAGCAATAATTGTTTAACATCACAAAGGAGAATAAAATAGATTTGTACCATTTCATGGGCACAAATTCTAGTGTATATATCTATAACATAAGTTCCTTCCAAGGTGAGACATAATAATATAGGTCTGGTTCTAAGAACACCCTTTAGTATTACGTTTAAAAGGGTAGTTCGTAATTTTGGACATAGAGCCTGATTCCCAAGTGAGCCTTGGTGTTCTTTATCAGTGGAGACAGTTTTCAACACATTCAGTTCTTCTAGTTGCAGACTTCGCTCGTGCTAGGCTAGCGCACGGCAACGGGTAATACTGCTAATAAAACTTACCCACTCCACAGTGTCTCCACCCTAGGCAAATCAACTATAACGGCAGACTATAGATTTAAATGTCTGTTTATAGAATAATGTTAGAAATAAAACCAACCTTGCATTGCATTACATTTTGAGGGACTTGCTGGGTCTCAGCAGCAGTGTTATATTCCTGGTAGTAGGCTACGGCGGCGGCGGACTGATACCTAGGTTATATTCCGCTGCTGCTGAGAAAGTAGTCGCCTCAAAAATGGCGATGATTCATGCGATGCGAGGTTCGTTATTTATAACATTAAGTCTATATAACACAGACCTTTACATCAATGTCTGGTGTTATAATTTGATTTACCTCGGGTGGACTGTGGATGGGTAAGAATGTTATTAGCGGCTGTATTGGTCCCGTTGCCGTGCAATAGCCTAGCACGGACGAACTCTGCAACTCGAAGGACTGAATGAAATGTGTTGAAAACTGTCTCCACTGATAAAGAACACCACGGCTCACTTGGGATTCAGGCTCTATGTCCAAAATTCCGAACTACCCCTTTAAGTGACAGCACTGTG
>OLKM01002511.1:41390-54793 GCA_900291075.1 Melanogrammus aeglefinus
TGTATGAAGACCGGCCATCTATTTACCTCCTCCGACAGCGAGAACCCCAATGTTAGAGAAACCGAGCAATGCGTAAATTGCGATGGAATACAGGCCAATATTAGAGGATTTACGGTATTACAGAACTGCTTTAATGCATTACATTGACTTTTCCTTTGAAGTGAAGACAATGAGATCACAGTCGAACCTATCTAATGGGTGGATCAATAGTCTGTCTTCCCCCCCCCAGCGCCCCCTACGGTGAGTTTGCGGCCCCAGTGGATAACGTTGCCCCCGGGGGGGTCTCTGCAGCTGCAGTGCGAGGTGGGGGGTTTCCCTCCTCCCTCCATCAGGTGGTACAAGAGAGGTCCATCTACGCAGACCGGGGGGAAGGTCACCATGGGGTATGTGTGTAGTTCCTCTCACAGGACAATTTAACCATCATTTTTTTATGAGTGCCATGGAAATATAACAACAACATGTGGAATCTAAAACAGTCCCACACAGCTGCTGATAAATAAACCTTTATTTTTCGATCTTCATAAATTCAAAATCAAATCTTCAACGTTAAAATCAATATGCACAATTCAGATGCAAAATTCAATGTATCAAATTCAACTCAAATATTTTAAACGTCCCAAATTCAACATGCCAAATTCAGCTACAAAATTCAATGTATGAAATTCAGTGTTAAAATCCGGGGACCTAAGAAAGTGCAAGCGATCCTAGATACTAGATCACGTCAAGCAAGGAGAGCAAGCGGGAATAAGAGCGTCACTTGTGGGATACCCGTCAGACTCTGATGCGGGAAGGAGGGACGTAATTTTGGGGGGGGACACAGGGGACATGTCCCCTGCACTTTTTCAAAAGGCCGTTTTGGCCCCCTGCAGTTTTTACCGTCCAAAATCAATGTTACGCTCTGGTAAACAGAAACACGTCAAGCACTAGGACCAAGCGGGAAAAGGCCACTCAAGCTGAAGCCTGTCTCCCTTAGTTTAGACCGCTCACAAGCTCCTCGATTGGCTGCCGTTTCTTGTGTGATTGGCTGTCCCCGCTGTCACTCCATCATCAGGTTGTAAACGGCACCAGGATTTGAACACCGGTCTGCTAGTTGCCAAGGAGTCGCTGTTAATCTGCCACTGTAAATTGGGCGTTTGTTTTGCCTGGGTCACGTTAGAAGGGTTGTAATATCAGAGGTTTCATTTACATTAACGTTTGAATCGGTGTGGTGTATCTGCTGTGTTAGTTAATTAGAGCGCGCAGGGCACCCATGACGTCTAAAAAAAAAAGAAAAAGTGGACATCAGAGACTTCTTTACAAGTCAAAGTGTAAGTTACTCCAAGAAATGCGTTAAACTCATCCTACAACACATTTACTGGCTCCCAATAAAGCAGCATATCCTCATCAATTACAAAGCTCTCAATAATCTTGTAAAGCAGGCAGCGGTCCCCAACCTTTTTTGCGCCACAGACCGGTTTAATGTCAGACAATATTTTCACGGACCGGCCTTTAAGGTGTGGCGGATAAATACAACAAAATAAAATAATACGACCAGCACAAAAAACTGGTGGTATTTGTAAAATAAAATAAAACGTGAATCCACTGTGTAACTTTATTAGTATCGTCCTCCTGACATGCCCCAAGTCATAAGAGTCCTCTGCCCTCTCTGCCCCTTAACGCTCTCTGGTCGCTATGGTAACGCTTTAACGTGCCTTCAAAATATCCTGGTATTGTCTGTTAATTAATACAGTTTTCTTTTTCTTAGTGGTCATAGGCTCTTCTTCTGTCTCCTCACTGGACCTTTTCCTCTTTGCAAAAAAACATTCCAAAGACATTGTTTTTTACTCATTTTGCCAGCTTGTGGGATTAATATTAGCGTTAATGTATCACCGAGACAAGCATCTTGACATGCATCAGGAGTGAGTCAAGAATAGATGGATGTAGCAGAGAATTCAAAAAAAAAATTAAAAAAATACTTGTGTCCCCCCCACTTCTGAAATGAAAATTTCGTCCTTGGCGGGAAGGCATGTGCAAAGCAGGTTTTAGCCATGTCCAACGGCAACAGGCCACTGGCAGTGATGATGGGTCTTTCTTTCTTGATACAAACTACAAAGATACAAACTAAAGTTCTTCTTTGGTTTTATTCTTTCTTTCTTTATCCTTTATTATTCTCTACAAACTTTAGAACTTATCTCCTTCCTCAATTATTCACCTAGATTTTTTAATATTCAGATAAGCTTGGAATCGTGCGCCTCTTTTCCGATTTATTTATATTTTAAACTTAAGATATTCTTCCTTAATAAAATATTGTTTTTTACAATGGAAGTCAATGGGTGGATGGCGGAAGCGGTCCGCCCATTCTGACACAAGTACTTCAGACTTAAATCGGCATGACTTATCACATGTATTAAAGAGATGAGCCCTGTAAAAGCAATATTAATTGAAACCGTAAAATTTGCATTTGTAATAGTTAACAATACAACTTTATTTGTCTGCGGCATATATAGTCATAATCATAAAGCTGGTAGCGAGGTATGGATAAGTTAACTTAAACTTCTAAGGCCCTGTCCACACTTCCAGGTAAGTGAGCAATGAAAACGATCTCCATCCACACTATCGTTTTCATATTGTTTACGGAGTGTTTTGCATCAAGGTTCCACACTGAAATGATTTTCATAAACAGTTGTCGTCATGGTTGCACGGCTCCAGCAAAGCATCTCTAAATAGATTACAGCCGCGCAATCAGCTGTGATAGTTGCAGTTGATCAGCTGGCTAATCATTTTCACTCACAAGCAAAAATATGGCGTCAGGGGTTCATCGGAATGCAGGCTTCTGTTGACAAAGGAAGGCCAGGTAATATGTTAAACATTTGGCTCCATTGTAACTATAGCCTATTTACTTTATATTCTTATAAACATTATACTTGGAGTCAACCTTACTTATACTGATTATTTAAGTGAACTGAGAAATAGACTGATGTCATTGACTACAGAGGGATATCTCTCTGAGTGATCGCCGGTCAACCCAGGACCCTCTGAGGTGTTATGAATGACAAAGGTACAGGGCCCGGAACAGGCCCCTCCCCCCCTGCTGACGCCTCTTCTGTTCTCCCTCTATACCAGATCTCTGGGCTCTGTAATTGCATCACACGGCTTTTCCTATCATTGCTATACTTACGACACTGATAAAGCCCTGATTGCAACACGCATATCGGAATGTTTGGCGGACGTCAGCACCTGGACGACTGCCCATCACCTGAGGCTTAACCTCAACAAAACCGAGCTCCTCCTAATCCCTGGGAAAGATTGCCCACACATGGACTTACTGGAAACCGTTGAGAACATCCCTGTATCTCCCTAGAAATCTCGGTGTGGTATTGGACAATCAGTTATGCTGCACCCCAAACATCACTGCGGTGGCTCGATCCTGCAGATTTGCACTTTACAACATCCGCAGAATCCAGCCCTACCTCACAGGGGAAGCAGCTCAGCTTCTAGTCCAATCACTGGTCATCTCCCGCCTGAACTACTGCAACTCACTCCTGGCTGGACTTCCTGCCTCTGCGATTAAACCTTTGCAGTGCCTCCAGAATGCGGCAGCGCGCCTCGTGTTCAACCTACCGAGGTTTTCCCATGTGACCCCCTCTTCTGGGACCTCCACTGGCTCCCTGTAGTAGCTCGCATCAAATTTAAGACGATGGTACTGGCATACAAGGCAGTCGATGGAACTGGCCCTGCCTACCTCCAAGCATTGCTAAAGCCACACACCCCCGCTCGATCCCTACGCTCAACTACCTTAGCTGGATGTCTGGTACCGCCATCGCTAAAAGCTAGCAAAGGTCGTTCAGCAAAGTCCCAACTTTTCTCCGTTTTGGGACCTCAGTGGTGGAACAAGCTCCCTGCCATTCTCAGGACCTCAGAGTCGCTCACTATCTTCCGAAAAAGACTCAAGACTCACCTGTTCAGAGTCCACCTCGACTCTGCATAGCCACCCTCCCCCCTCTGGCCACCATTGGCCAGAGGGCGATGGAGTCCTTGGGCTCACACACACGCACACACACTAGACACATAACACACACACCCCCTGGACTCACCGCCTTCTGGACTCCCTCCCCCTCTACGTCCCTCGTTACAGTACAGTATGCCGCGAGTGATGCGACGTGCCCACTGGCCGCGTCCTCCTCCTGGTGTCTGAGCTGTGACATCTCCCCTCCCCGACACCCTTCCCCCCTCCAACATGTGCCTGTGATGTTTTTGATTTGTTGCTTATGTGCTGAGGTGATTTTTGCTAATCCCTACACTTGTGCCCCCCCTTAGTGGAGCATAGTTTGGGAATTAACTTTTTTTCCCTTGTTTACCCTCTTGTTTACCTTTTCTTATCTAATGTGGGAGCGCATGCGCCCCGACAGTCTCTCCGTCCTGTCTCCCCACACTGTCTTTTATGTTTCCTTGGACGGGATGTAACTGGTAATAATTGCACTGCTCCGGCAATGATAAATAAAATATTATTCAATTCAATTCAATTCATTGTACACTGTATTGTGTCGTATTGGATTCTATTGGATTTTATTATAGTACTTAACTGTGTAGCAACTGCAGTAGCTGCTATCATTGCTGTAACACGGGGAATTGGTTAGCCTAGCGATTGTTGTACTTGCACTTGGTTCTATGAACATCCTTTCTGTACCGGCAGCGATATAATGTTGCCAAGAGCCAATCCAAGGCATGCCTATTTTGCTTGTGGCTTTCAGTTGTTCGCCTAAGGCGGATAAAGCATCATCCGTGTAGTTAATAAACCTTTGTTGATTGTAATAAATGTAATTGACCCATTCCGCATTTTTAGCGATTCCGATTGCTGGCAACAGTGTCTCAAATCCTGCAGCAGTGTCACAAATCCTGCTGCTATTTCACTTTGTGCTTTGAATTTTTCGGGTATGCCTCTGGGTTGTCCTATTTTGTAAATTTTTATGTTCTCATCTGGTTCGTATGCTCTTTTCCGCCTGTGTAGGTTAGTACTTTAAAACTTACCGACAGCGTCTTCTAATGATGGCAATTTCTACAACCACTTGCACTCTTGCGCATCTACCTCTCCACATTTTAGCAAGTGTGGCACGAAGGATTTTATTGCCACAGATACAAAAATGATCCGCCACCACTCTGTCCTGACTTAAGAATACACTTTCATGCCACATGATTAACATATATGCTTTTTTAGCTATTTGCTCTGGGTCTTGTGGATGCTGATCACCTTTAATGACAGGTGGTTGTTCTCGTAGTAGTTTCTGGTTGATATCGTGTCTTGTGATATTCCATATTATACCACTGTAATGGGTAATGAGCGCGGGGAGACCAGTTTCTTTTGTCCCTTTATTGGGAGCTCTTTTATTCAATAAACGAAACGTAGGACAGGCTCCAAAACTATATCATAATGGTTGAGATCCGTGCACTTCCTGGTTCTGTCGATCTGTCTCTGGATCTCTCCCTCTGGTTCCTTCTCTCCCCCACTGAAACACAAAGCAGGCACATACAGTATATGCTTCACATCACTCACACCCTTGGTCCATATATCCTCTTGTCCTGTGTGTTGTGTGTGCAAACACTACGCGAAACACGGGAGCCTCATGAGAATTCAACTGTTTACTCAAAACTTATCCCAACGGACACACTCACCGGAAACACGTCATCCGTTACATTAAAATACAGGCATGCTATCAAAATACGGGCATGCCGTAAACACTGTCATGGATACATAACATTTTCCCCTCTCCAGGGGAGATCCAACCCACATCCCTGAGTGAGATATAACACGAATATTATAGTATATAATAACAATAATAGGGTAATTATAGTAGATAATCAGAATACATTGTTAATGACTTCAGTCCGGCCCGAACATATTATGACAAGGCTATTTAAAAGGTAAAGTGCTTTAGAACACCAGACTAAAGTAACTCGAACAGTCTCTTGAATGAGGTTAAAACATTCAAACATAGTAATTCCTGAGGTAGCCCCGGTTTGGCACAGGCACGGACTGGTCGTACTGCAGGATTGACTGGGCCTCCAGAGTCCGGATCAGGATCTCGGCTGGCCTCCAGGTCTGCCGCGGTAGGTGTGGCCACTTTGCGGAGGCGGCATGCATGCCGCCGCGTTCCATCTGAGAGACGAAAGGTGGCAGGCCCCAGTTGCTCAAGTCACCTGGAAAAGGCGCTGACCAGAATGACAAAAGCTTATGGCCCCTTGTGGGCCTCCTGACCCTGACCCAGTCCAGAATGGTGAAAGCTGGGTGTTTGGCCCTGTGGGACCGGTCAAAGCGCTGTTTAGTTGCCTGCTGTCGTGCTGAGACTCGGTCACGTAGCTGATCAGTTGTTTCCTGCTGGGCCCCCTGTGATGTCAGGTGAGCAGGAACACGAAGGCGATCCAGGGGTAGTGATAGCTCCCGCCCCAACATCAGAAGTGCTGGTGAGCTGTCTGTTGTAGTGTGTTTAGCAGCTCGGTAGTGCAGTAGGGTCCGCAGGAGTGCTGCTGAGAATTGAAACCCCTCTGCTTGGTGAGCTCTGATACCATTTTTCAGCATCTGGTTCATGCGCTCCACACCCCCATTCGCCTGAGGGTTATAGAAGGCTGTGCGTATGTGTCTGAATCCCCGCTCACTCAGAAAAGTCGTGAACTCTGCAGAGATGAATTGCGGCCCATTGTCTGTGGTGATTGTTGTGGGCATGCCCCAACGAGCAAAAAGCACCTCCAGAAAGTCAATGACTGCCTGTGTGGTGACTGACCCTGTAGAGACTGCCTCAGGCCACTTAGAGTACAGGTCATAGGCCACGATGAGGAACCGTTGGTGATGTGGGACGCCACGGAGCTCACCACAAATGTCCATTTGGATGTACTCCCAAGGCCCAGCTGGCCACTGCAGTGGCTGAAGGGGAGGAGCTGGTGGGGGGCCGGTCTTTCCACTCACCAGGCAGGCTGTGCAGTCTCTCACCATATCCTCCACATCGCCATCGATTCCTGGCCACCAGACCACTTCCCCTGCAGCCGCTGTTTCACTTTGACAATGCCCAGGTGGCCTTCATGGGCCATGGACCAAGACACGTGGCTGTAAAGCGGAGGGTATGACTGTGGCGATGGCCCCTTGCAACGCAGTGGTCGTTCCAGCAAAAGAGTTCATCTTTAAACCGGCGGAAAGGAGCTAGAGTCTGTCTGGTAGGCCAGAGGCTGGAGGCCACCCGGAGTGGATGAAAGTGCGGAGCTGTGAGAGCACTGGGTCCTGTTCAGAGGCCTGTTGGAGATCTGGAAGTGACACTATTGCCTCGAGAGGGGAGTGGAGGAGCTGTAAGAGGTCCAGGTCGCTGTTGTCTGGAGTCGGCTCCACAGCTGAAGGTGGGGTGGAGCGTGACAGTAAGTCCGCCACCACATTCTCTCTTCCCGGTGTGAACTGCAGTGTGAAATTGTACTGGTGAAGTCTCTCATACCAGCGGTGGATGCGCAGAGGCCTGTGCCCAGAACCAGATGTGGCCAGCAGGGCTGTAAGCGCTTGGTGGTCCGTACGTAATGTGAATGACCGGCCATACACGTACATATGCCACCGCTCACAGGCCCAGACACAGGCTAGGGCCTCTCTCTCTCCCCACGGAGTACTTTCTGCTCTGCTGAATTAAAGAGCTCGGGAGGCAGAAAGCAATCGGCCGCTCTGTGCCGTTGTGAAGCTGAGACAGCAACAGCCCCCACTGCGTAGTTGGAGGCATCACAGGTGACCAGCGTCGGGCTGGGTGGGGTCCGAAGTGGCGTGTACTGGTGGTGGCGATGACCTGTGGCCTTCAGCTGCATGACCGCATCTTCGCAGGCAGGGGTCCATGCCCAATGGGCGTCTTTTTTAAGGAGCAGTCGTAGAGGGGCAGTGGTGGAAGAATACTGAGGAAGAAAACGCAAGTAATAGGCGGTCATGCCCAGGAAGGAGGCAATTTGGGCAGGGCTGGAGGGCATGGGCAGCCGTTGAATGGCCTCCACGTTAGAGTGCAGTGGGCTGAGGCCTTCTGGGGTCAGGCGAAACCCCACAAACTCCACCTCGGACGCAGAGAAAATACACTTCTCCCCATTCAGTGTGAGGGCATGGGAAACCAGCGTGTCGAGTACCTGTGTGAGTCGTTGGTCGTGGATGGCAGCCGTTGATCCGTGTACTACTATCTCGTCCAGGAATATCACCACCCCTGGGATGCCAGCGAAGATGGTGGACATTATTTTCTGGAAGCAGCTAGGGGCGGAGCAAAGACCAAACGTCACCCTGGTGTAGCGGAAAACGCCTGCGTGTGTGACGAAAGCGGTGAGGTTACGGCTGTCTGGGTGCAGGGGTACCTGCAGGTAGCCTTGGCGTAGGTCAAGCTTTGAAAAAATCTTGGAGCCGTAAAATTGAGAGGTCAGTTCCTCTGCTGTGGGCAGCGGGTATTTGTCGGGCACCACGGCCTTGTTAACCGCCCTCAGGTCCACACACACACGCAAACCACCTGACTTCTTCTTCGCGATGACCAGGTTAGAGATCCAGGCCGAGGCGTTGACTGACTCAATGATGCCTAACTCCAACAGCTTTGTCAGCTCTGCTGAGACGTCATCGTGTAGTGCCAGGGGAATGCGGCGGAGAGGCTGTATGACAGGGTGTATGTCTTTGCGAAGCAGAGGTTGATGGGTGAAAGCTGAGATGCAGCCTAGGACAGAAAAGAGTGCTGGCCATCGCTGTTCCCATGGTGAGCTGACCTGGTGAATTGTTGCTCCACCGCTGTCCATGAACGTGAAGCCCAAGCTGGTGATGAGATCCAGCCCCATGAGAGTTAGGCTCCATGGCGTGCCACTTGAAAAGTGAAGGTAGCAAGGATTGTGTTGCCATGGCGCACCGGACAGCTGAGGGAATGCCACTAAGTCGATCTTAGAATTGCCATATCCATGGAGAACAGCCGAAGGCGTCTGCAGCGTGATGTGGGGCAGGAAGCGCTTGACTGTGGGCCAGTTGAGGAGGGATAAAGCCGCTCCAGTATCCAGCAGTAAAGGAACACAGACCCCATCCAGTTCCACTGTGCACGTCTTGAAGGACACACGTTCAGAGCTGACAGAGTGTATGGTGTTGGGGCTGATGAGCTAGCCACAGCCTGTCGTGGGCCTGTCCATGGGCCGAGCATGGACGGCGCAGAGCGACAGACTTTGGCGAAGTGGTTGTCTCTCCCGCAGGACTGGCAGACTTTTCCCCTGGCCGGGCATGTTGGGGCTCTGCTCATGTGGGAAGAGGATCCACAGTTGCCACAACTGCGACGTGGCTGGCTACGTGTGTGGGATGTGTAGTTAATCCCTGGGTCTGTGTCTGATGATGCAGGGCTAGGTGAGCGCTCAGAATCTTCGACATGTTGCGTCAATGCAGGCTGAGAGAAAGCGCGGGAAGCTAGTTGTGATGTCAGCTCGGTAGCTTTTTCTATTTGCAAGGCTATTTCCAGTGCTTTTTTAAGAGTCAAATCATCTGGTGACATAATTAACTTTTCCCGAATTTTGGGGTGGGCTGCGTGTTCTGCAAGCTGGTCCCTTATCATCTCCTGCTCCATTTCACCGAATTTACAGAAAACCGCTAAGCTGCGGCGGTCGGCTATATAATGCTGTACTGACTCACCCGCTTTTTGCCTGCGCTGCCGGAAGATTATTCGGCGGAGAATTACCATCTGTGGAGCAGCAAAGTGTGCTTCAAAGAGGTTTTGTAGCTTCTCTTGTACTTTTTTGCCTGTCCCAGGGTTCTGAAAATGCGCTGTCCCTCAGTACCGAGAACCGATGAACAAGGAGTGCTCTTCGTCGCGGGTCGCTAGCATCCTCCAGTCCGAGAGCTGCGAGGTATGTTTTAAACGACTCCAGCCAACGAATCCACGGTACCGGAGGCTCGCCTGGTAGTGTAAGGAAAGGTGTAGGTGGTGGGAGTGAAAACTCCAATCCTCGTCGCCAATGTTGTGTGTTGTGCAAACAATACGCGAAACACGGGAGCCTCATGAGAGTTCAAACTGTTTACTCAAAACTTATCCCAACGGACACACACTCACCGGAAACACGTCATCCGTTACATTAAAATACAGGCATGCTATCAAAATACGGGCATGCCGTAAACACTGTCATGGATACATAACACTGTGCACACACTTGTTCAAAGAAGTAGACACGGGAAACAAAACGCAGCACTTTTCTTTGAAGCAACCACATAGCCATTATTTCTTTTCATAGCATGCTCTGGAGAAAGTTCTGTTTCCCCCTATCCATCGTTTGTCGGATAATGTTTATGTCCGGTCTGTCTGGGCCAAGTTTTTTTGATTTCCAACTTCTCTTCCAATTTAAAAACACTCAAAATGGGTTTTTTTAACAGAAACACAAACACTGTTTATCACAGGTGCAAACACCACTAACCCTATCGGCAATCTGATATAGAAACGCAAAAATCACAAAATATATATCATTGTTATTACAAAACAAGCATGGTTGCTGTTTGCAAGTATTCATTAAAATGAAAGGCTTAGTACATACATGGACTGGGATATATACCCTATGGAGGTAGAATTTGTGTCTTTATTATATGCAATCAAACAGAATTTAGAGAGCAAAAACTTTCCACGCTGCAATCAAAAAATAGATTTGAGAGCAAGTTTTGTTTGCGAATCCAAAAGTTTTGTTTGCGAATCCAAAAGTTTTGCTTGCAAATCCAAAAGCTTTGCTTGCGAATCCAAAAGTTTTGCTTGCGAATCCAAAAGCTTTGCTTGCTGTTGAGCTGAATCTCGTGGTCGGGAGATCCACGCCGAAAGATGTAAGACACGTCTCTATTGGCCAGTCTCGATGGGAGTGACAGCTTTGTAATATCCACAGTTAGTAACTGAGAGAGGGAGTTTTGAAGTCCATGATGAGACGGAGAGGGACTCGGAGCTGAGAGGACAGAAAATCAATGCGCAGGTAAGTCTTCCGTCATAGTAACCAGCAAGAATGTTAAAAAATACAATTATTTTGTCAGCCTGTAGCTGCTAGCTTAGCTTCAAAGAATGTTAAAAAATACATTATTTTGTCAGCCTGTAGCTGCTAGCTTAGCTCAATTAGCTAGTCATAGGTATGTTAGCCTGCATGACGTTGTGCATGATGTAGCTACTAGTTAACAGGACTATTTGTGTTCAACGATCTAACGTTAGTTTATGTTATATTTGTAATGTGCTGAAATTATTTTATCAGCCAGCTTAAGTTAACTAAGCTAGTCAGCTTAGTTAGCATTAGCCTCTCTTCTCATCTTAGGTGTCCGCGCTAGCTGAGCTGCCTGGGTTTCCATCCACAAAGTGCATTTTCAATGTTAATAATAGCGTAACCATCAAATCCTGTGTGGAGGCGATGAGGAGACCGTAACCTTCCTCAAATTAAACATGAAACAAACATCAATGTAATATTTCCATCGTGTTTTCTACATTGTTTTTCAACGTTTGAGGTTTGATTGGCGCTGCGCCACCTACTGCTTATCTCAATTTACCGACTTTTGGGCCACCAACCGAAATTAACCTTTGGGAATATGGCTTTATGGTAACTTAGCCTTATAAGTATGGGGACGTGTAGTGACACAGTATTATCTGTGTTACTGGTGCTGAAAATGGCTTAAACACATAGAGCTAATAATACTTTCCCTGTTTCCCAGAATGGAAAACCAACCTGGAAGATCACAGGCCCATTGGCTCATTTCTTCAAATTTATATTTGTTCATGGTGTTGTCATTGTGGGAAATAAGAGATCAAATATTACTTGTTTTTCAGTATTGTATAGCTTGTGCATTACCGGAATCAATGGTTAATAACATTTATGCTATGCTCTGTATGATCACATTACAATGTTATGCACCTTAATATAAGCACAATTATGAATTAAAAAATTATAGAGGAAAATTTCTGTGCAGTTAAATCAAGGTTTTATACTCAAAAGTGCACGCTTAAAATTGTATTTGTGAAACCAACTCATTTTGTTATCTTACTTTCAATGTTCTTAAGGTTTGTTTTACATTGTTGCAGGAACCCATGCGATGGCAGCTCCTGCTGAGAGGCAGGGATAGACTTACTTCTGTCATCGACAGGCAACCCATTAACTTTGAATACCTGCACTTTGTTTGCTCTCAGGAGTTGCAGTTTGTTCGAGCTGGGGCAGCCTATATTGACCTTCCTGAGTGTGTGGTAGACATTCTACAACAGCTGTCTGAAGTTGTCAGTGCTTATCTCTCACAGAGTATTGTCCCTCCACTATTGGATGATGTAGCTGTGGTTGAATGGAGTGGGAGTGTGGGGCGACCCCGGCTAAACATAGAACGTCAAATCCTCCTGAATTCTACTCAGTACTGGTGTTACCACTGACTTCTTTGATTGACCTCCATGGGATTTCAAGGTCAACTCTGTATAGACGGATGCAAGAGCATAACCTCTCTGTCAGAAAATGCTTTTCTGACATATCAGATGGTGTGCTAGATCAGAAGGTTAGGTCTATAAAGGCAAGAATGCCCCATGCTGGCTACAGGCTAGTGAAAGGATCTCTACAAGCAATGGGGCATCGGATTTCGTGGAGAAGAGTAAAGATGTCATTGCAGCGTGTCGATGATGCAGGAATAATTACCAGGATGGTCCAGCTGTCTTGTAAGTGTCTTGCAAGACGGACATTACCCTGTTCCCGCTCCCCTTGTCTCTTGTCCACATCGACACAAAACCACAAGTTATAAGGTGTGTTTTTTGTGGTGAACTCGGTACGGTAGAGAGGGCTCACAATAAGGACCAGGCAGGGAATGAGGGTCCAAAGCCTTCAAACGGCGGTTTTATTGTTCACTCGGTTCACACAAGCTCACGAGGTTTCATCAAAAAAAGGGGGGTCGCTCGAGACGTGGTCCACGTGTCCGCCGTGCGGCTCACTCCACAGAGTTTGGTTCCTCGGTGTCGTCCTCTCTTCCACTCGACTGGCCTCCTGTCGGTTGGTGGCCTCCTTTTAACCCCTGGGTGTCTCCTGCCCAGGTGTTCCTCGTTTTCCCGATTGCGGCTCTCGGGAGGTCGGGATTTGTCGCCGGCTGTTGGCCACCGGCGGTATATCCCGGCCTCGACTCTCCCGAATAGGGGGCGTGGCACCGGAGGAATGCCACAGGTGTTATTTCTCCTTCTGAACTATTTCTAATCATTGGTGGTTTTATGTCACCCAATCGTAATATCAGTGCTGTATAATAATTAAATTTTTGTTAGGGACAACATTGTGATTTTTGGAGCAATTGATGGCTTTTCAAGGAAGGTAATGTTTTTTTGTTTTTTTTTCAATCCCTCATTCACTATTTATCTTGTGAAATACTACACAAGTGTCCCACTTTGTTACAGATCTTTTACCTGGACACAGCAGGGAATAACAATGCAGAGACAGCT